>VYZW01018375.1:3979-40818 GCA_013401315.1 Balaeniceps rex | reverse complement strand
CCTTTAAAAAAAAAAAAAAAAAAAAAGGCAAGCAAGGCTTGCCCCTTTGGTTAATCATTTATCATTGCTACAAGCCACATTGTTAGAAGAGTCCATAATGAACTCCGTTAACTACAGAAATGATTGATTTGGAGAGCAGGGGTCTTGTTCTGTATTGTGATTGTTCACTGACAGCTGTATCTCTTTAAAGAAAAACATACCTACTGTTGAATGACTGCATTTTGATGGGAAATGCAGCTTTTTTTCTGATGTGCTAGTGAGTTTCCACTGCTGAAGCATTAGCACAAACCACAAGACTGTGAGATGGGGCTGGCTTGCTGGGGTTTCATGCGTGAACCTGCCAGCTAGCCCAGCGCTCTTCTAGAGTCACTTTTGGCAAAGCAAAGCATGAAAAGAAAATGCAGCATTGTCAGTATCTGGAAGAGGCTGAAATACTTTGTCGCAGGTCAGGATAGCGGGAGGGAGGATGGGTGGTGAAAGAGAAAAAGCACTGCCGAAGGGACAGAGTTAGCCTGAAATGACTCCTCCTTATGCAATGTGCTTGTCGTAGGAAACAAAGAACAGTGCCCTGGTAGATTTCCCAGCTGTGATCAAAGAAATCTGTAGTAGGTTATGTAAATTGCTTACTGAATAGAAAACTGTTTCTGAGAAATCCTACTAAACCATGCAGCAAGGAACACAGAACTCCCAGGGCACGTTTTTATGTTACAGTGGATCATAACAAACCCTGAATTGGTTTGATTAAGGGAATTGAGGCCCCTTTGTGGACAGATTTGGTAATGCAAGTGGCTGAACCCATGTGGAATGACCCACAAACTGCTACAATTCCAGTCGTTTCCCCTGGAGAGGCTCTGTCCTCAGAGACTTTTTATACTAATGTGTATGATTTATCAGGACTTGGGAGGTGGAAAAGATGTGAGGAGATGGCATTGTTCTTAGAGACTGCAAGGCAGCTTGGTTCAGGGCTCTTTTGCAGCTTAAATCCTTCTGGGACCTGGGAAGGTCTAAGCAAAGCAGGTGGCTGGGCAGTGGAGGTGGGAGGAAAGGAGAAAAAGATGAAACTAATTATTGAGTCATATTTGATCATGTCAGAAACTTGAAGAGGCTGAGAGGAGAAGCCAACACCAGCTTGAGAACCTGGAACGAGAACAAAGATTTCTAAAGAGAAGACTGGAACAACTACAGGGTCCTCAGGAGATAGAGCGAATACGAATGGACAGCATTGGATCTACCATTTCCTCAGATCGCTCAGACTCGGAGCGAGGTGGGTGTCACTGAACTAGCACTGAATCCCCAGGACTGTGCGAAGTGTGGGCATGAGATTCATCTATTTCTTGTCTCTCAGATACCCCCTTCTTATGGCCTTTGGTATTTAGGCTACTGATTTTTTTCACAGACATGCACATACACACACATACACAGATATAGATAGATAGATGAAAAGTTTAGTATTTTGCATGAGTTCTAATTAAGTCTGGAAGAAGTGGTGTTATTGTCAACTTAAGCTGATTTCTGTGGAATTTAAAGTGACCTGTGTCTCTGAAAAGCTCTCTAAAATGCCAAAGCATTAGTTAGGAAAAATAATGTGATCACAAGATGGTAGCTAAATACCTGATGGTAAAATTGAGATATCCTGACTACTGAATATCCTGGTCTACTGAATCTCTCAGCAACACAAAGAGGAAAATCTAAGGTATTAATGGGACTGGAACAGATGTTGCAAAGCAGCATCCAGCTTCTCATTCTGTATTTGGGCCATGGTATAACCAAGGTACCATGGTATAACCAAGCAAACAGAACCAAGCAAATTGCCTCTTAAAATTCCCAGAGTCATTCTACACATACACACCCCCCCTTTTTTTTTTTTCTTTTTCCCAAGCTTCCCATAGAGTTCATCTTCTCAGTTAAAACTGTTTAGAGATGATCTGAATGGCTAGCTGAACTCAGATAGTGTTCTTTTTTTAAATATATCTGCTGTGGAGAGATATTTAGGCACCATAGATGCTTTGATATTTAATGACAGACCCAAAGATGCTGTATAGTTTGGGTGTGAGGCTGGAGTTTAAAAAAAATCCTTTTGGAAAATTCCTAAAATATATGGGAACCAAGACATCTGGTTAACTAGATATCTGCTTTCTATGTCTTTCTTAAAAATAAGATTTATGTTCTAAAGTCCACTGAGCATCTCTGAGGGTAACCCAGATCCCAATGGTAATGCATTGTAATGCCCTATATGAGTGGTCCTGGCTTTAGCAACGTAGTATCGAGCAAGTAGCATGTTTCAGGGTAACTTCATGCTCCGTTTTCTCTGTTGCCCTCTGTTTTATCTGTTTCTTTTTGTTTCCGACACTGGGGTAGTAGGGCTCCAAAGAAAGGTAGCGGAACAAGTTCAGTGCATGGGGTGGCCCACCTATGCTGATAGTGTGGCCTGCATGCTGGAGGAGTCAAACCCCTTTGCCAAGTCCCTAAGAAAAACTCCAAGATGGTATCTAGTCTTTTTATAATCATGTCCACAGCCCATCCCATTCCAGGGAGAACACTGAAAGTCTTCCTGCCGGACTGCTGCTTCATCCCTGACTTGGGGAGTCCCAGCAGCTTGCTGGCTTGAAGGGAGCAGTTGGGTCTGTGGTGCTAACCTGTGTGTGTTTCTCTCATTTTCCTTTTTAGAAGAGATTGAAGTGGACGTTGAAAGCACAGAGTTCTCCCATGGAGAAGTGGACAATATCAGCACAACCAGCATCAGTGACATTGATGATCACAGCAGCTTGCAGAGTATTGGGAGTGACGAGGGTTACTCCAGTGCCACTGTCAAGCTCTCGTTTGCTTCCTAGAACCAAGTGAGGCAACAGTGCAGGGCGAATGATTTCACTGGGGTGATCAAACTGGGTCCTAGATGCCAGTATCCTCTTTCAGAAATGACATATTGACAGCTAGTCCTGGAGACACCTGTATATAAAGCTTTTTGGGTAAAGGAAGCCTCCACAGAAACCCATATGTGTTCATTTGGTCATGTTACCAATCCCAATTCCTGCTGGCAAAAAGTTAGACCAAACACTAGTCCCTTTGAAGTCAGTGAAATCCGTTTGTTTCTGTGGGACCTGGATCTAGACCTTAGTGATGAAACACTTTGTTTTGAATTTATTTGTTTGAAAGAGGATACTAGAGACTCATCCCTCACTTTCTGTCATGAGATCTGAGAAATGTCAGAATTTCTTATATTGCATTCAGGTTGAACAACCTAGTTTAGGCCCTTCTGAAGAGCTTTTGTGGTCCTAAAAGGACCGTGTCCTACAGTTTATCACAATCCAATGCTGTCGTAATGTACTAGGAAATCTAAGAAGGCTTACGTAGCCTAGGAATAACAATGATGATAATGATTAAGGTCTCATTTCTGTGCCCAGAGAGAGAGGGGCAGCAAAGAGAGATGTTCAGGAGAGAACACCATTCAGCTCAGCTTTCTGTTGGACATCATTTAAAAAGCAAGTACCTCTGATGCGTGGCTAAAGCAAGAGGTACACACTCGTAATCTACCAGCACATCATGGGTTGTGTCATGCCTCAGGCTGTGACACCGACAGCAGATCTCCCGGTAGATGCGTGCTCATACGCAGGCACACAACCAGCCGAGGACAGAAAGAAACCAGCACATACGAGAGGTGATATGCCAGAAAGTCATGCCCAGATACTGAGCCACTATGATCTTTTTATTTGAAGAGATTTTTTGATAAACATTTGTAAATGTGTTGGGAGGGAAAACACCCCAAGTCTGATGCGTCTTTTTAGAGCTTGTCCGTATGAAACCTTAGATGTCTTTTATATGAATTTATGCCATGAAAAGATCTCTGTTTTGATGAAGCACTTGACCCAATGAAATGAAAAGATGCTTTTTGCCATGCACACAATGGATGAAGGCTGTGCTAGCTGGAAGAGGCCAGGTTTGGTGGGGGTTTCTTCGGTTTTCTTTTTAGAATCATTCCCTTTGCTGACTTTTGAAGTTCCAGTCCAGTAGTTAACCTAGTTAAGCTCAGCACGTCTCTCATGTTAATGTAACGTTTTGACTGCACATCCTGTTCCCAAGGGCCTTGCCATCTTATCTGTGCAGGTGCTGTTAAGAGCTATTATAGCGAATGTTTTCTAATTTTCTTGGAGACGAGCATTCTAACCTGCACTTTGAGGGCTTTGCTTTTTTATTTTTGACTTTTTAATGGCCAGGATTATTTTGTTTTCCAAGTTTTAAAAACCTTAATAGAGTCCTCACCTACGGCATTGTTTGAAACTTCGTATATCTTTAAGTAATTTAACTACCCCTCATTACTAAAGAAAAAAAGAGGAAAAAATGCTTTATAAAATTCATAACTTATTGCTGATTTGAATGGGTTGTTAATTTCAGTCCTTTAGATTTTATTTTATTGTTTTAGGTAAGGTTGGGCAAAAAGAGGTAAAATAAAATAAAAAAAATAAAGACAACCATATTTAGCAGTGCAGTGGAATTGTGTTTAAATGTTAGCATATGGTCCCCATTAAAGTAGCACTTTAACGCCATTAAACATTTCTGTATCTGAAATGAGTTGTGTTCTTCCATCTTGGTCATTCGTATCACTTTAGCTGACTGTTTGTTCGTCTTGTGCCCTTCGATCCTGCGATGAGAAGATCCTGAGTCTGCTGTAGAGTTTTGCGTTATGATAAGTTGCCTGTGTTTAAATAGTTTCCCCCACTCTCCTCCAAAATGTGTTGTCCCTTGTAAGAGGCACAACACACAATAATCTTTCCATGGCTGTAATGAACAATTTCTGTTTATTTTGGGTTTTTTAAATTTGCTTACTAAGTCTGGATCAGGTTGCTGTTGTTAAATATGTTTTCACTTGTGTGTCTGTAATCCAGCAGCTCAGTACATCTGTTCTTCTTCTTCTGGGAGGTGACCTGGCAGGAGCAGGAGTCTGCCACAGACTGAATTGAGCTCTAGGTGAACAGATGGGGCCCGAGGGTTTTCAAAGAAGAAATGCTGCTTGGATTTGTATTTGGGGTCCATGTAATCTCTGGATGACACAAGGTTTGGGACAGTCTTCTGAGTGGTGAAAAGTGGGAAACTTTAGCTCTAGCAAGGCCTGATTTATTTATTCATTATTATTCTCCTTGAAAGTGTTGACCACTGGCAGCCCTGGTGCTGAACAGTTGAATACCACTGGGATTTATTTATTTATGACCTTTTTTCTGTAGCTGTCCCAGCACCTCCTCCTTCCTGTTACTCCTGTTTGTTTTAAAGGGCCACTTGGGAAAGAAATATCACAGCTGAGAAATACTGAAGTTCAAGGGGTGGGGAATGGCTTTGCTCTCCTGGTTGGTATAAAACAGTGACATGTTTCTGGTTGGAATAAATGTGTCCAAAATGTTTGCTTGTATGCTCCAGGGCCAGTTTGGTACCTCCTACCTTTCCTAGCATTGTGGACTTGAAGGGGTCTTGATATCAAGCGCAAATACAATGGGGAAAATGTAGCAGGAGGTAAGCTTCCACCACCAGCCACCTGCCTGGCCACTCGGCTAGCAGCAGTGGTCCAGCCAGGAAGAGGACCAGGGATAAAACAAAACTAAGAGCCTTTATAATAACTGCTAAAGACATGGGGCTGGTTGCTCTGGTGCTGGGGGTTTCTTTGTGACAGATCTTAGCAGGTTTCAGCTAGAGTTTGGATAGCTTCTTACATGATGGAAACATTTCTTTGGCTTTTTGAGGTTGTCCTGCAGTGCTTTGTTACTGCATTGTGGACTCTGGCCTTTTCTGTATACTTGCACCTCACGCAGTCTGTCATGCTCCTCACGTCTCCCTTCATTGGTCTGGTCTGTTGCGTGGAAATGTTCAAGATGAGTAATTTGCTCAGAGAAGTTGCTGTAAGTTACTTTTAGACGATTGTACAGGCCAATTTGTATGGTTATGCAGGACATCAGTTAGATGATCATAATAGTTCCTTCTGCTTAAAAATGCATGAATCTCCTGAATTGTCCCTGTTGTGGCAAGCCAGAATAGTCCTGTTTGCCAGATCTGCTTTAAGGTCACGTCACTTTTCAAAGTACCATCAAAGTTTCTCCTAGCCACCCTGAAATCTTGTAAAACAGAGAGAGTATCCAAAGGTGCAGATCCAAACCCTTGAGGGTCAAGTCTCTCTTACCCTTTTGAAGCTGAGATGGTCCCTCACACTAAAGAACTCTAAGAGATCTGAGAGCAAGTCAAATTTGCTGGTTTTCCGCAGAAAAGTGTTCACAGAAGCTTACTCTCCGTTTTGTCCAAACTCTGTCCTTAACAAAAAAAAAAAGTTCAGTTCATTCACCCCAAAAGATAAAGACACTGAAAGCATGTTGCTCTTTGGGTTCCCAACTCTAGTATTTTTTAATGCACACCTATGTGGGATTTGTGCTGCTTCTGAGGCCTGGTTTTACTCCTCTGCAAGCAGAGAGTAAAGTGAAACACTTCGGTCCCAGTCTTCTCCTCTGTGGCCCGAGGTGTCTGCCCACCACATTAACTCTAGCTTCATCCAGAATAACACTTACTCTCGTCACATGGTAATTTGGGATGGAATCACATCTTCCTTTCATCTTTGCAAAATTGTGTGAGTTTTTTTTTATGGTTTGCTTTATGGGTGCTATTGTTTTTCTGCTTTATTTTTCTGTTTGTAGAGTAACAGAAGTCCTAAATCTGTTCTCTGCTTAATTTTACAAGAACACGGTGACTTTTCCTGTAAAAACAGAATTGAATGTACTTTCCTTAGGCAGCTTGCCCGCACAGTAGACACACATGCACGTGCACGCACAGCTCCCTCGTAAGCTCATTCTGTCAAGTCTTCCCTCTGTAAATTAGATCCCCGGTGGGTCCTTCTGCTACGGACAAACCCATTAGAAAGACCATCCAGCATTTTCCTTCTTTGACACAAGCGTATTGCAGTATGTCATCTCGTGTCTGCAGACAAGGTGGAGATGACTATCTGGCTGCATTTGTCATGGTTATCCTGTGGCGAGTTGTCACTTGAAGGTCATTTTAATGTCCATTCCATTAGAGGCACGTCAGTGATGAAGGCAGTCTCAAATCGTCTGTCTCAAGAAATCTGTAGGTCAATAGAAATGGGGTTAACTACACAGACCTATCATTTTCCAGGTTTTGTGGTTGCGTTTTCCTTTTGTTTGTTTGCTGCCATCTGTTTCTGGATGGTGAGATCCAGCCTCCTGTCTTTCTGCTCTTTGTTCTCTTGTACTTGCTGCTCCCTTTTTGTGTTTCTGTGTTGCCCTGTTGAAATGGATGAAGCATTTGGCTTCACTGGAAGTGGGATCAGTCGTGTGCACTAAATGGAGGTAGTCTGTTTTTTGGTTTGTTCCCCCCCCCAGGATCATAAGCTTTTGTTGTTGCATGTTTTCTGTTACCAGCCATACGTCATTAGGAAGACAAACTGGGGTCACTTCCTGGAAGGTAATGGTAAAAACGAAGACTTCGTTCTGAGGTTAGGGAGGTGTTAATATTAGTAATGAAAAAGAAGTCCATAAATAACAGAATGCAGTCTAATGTTTTTTCCTGGGGCTTTGTCCTGTGGACAGATTCTCTGGTGAGTCATAAATTCTGTGACCTGATAGTGACTGAAACTCCTCTGCCTCCACAATAGTATCTGAATCGTCCTGTGGGACCCTCGGGGAGGAGGAGTGCATCCTCCTTCCTCTCTGTTCACCAATCCACACAAAATATCTAGAAAATACTGATGCGCTGTCAAATCTGCTTGAAATTGGCCAACAGATCTGAGTGATGTTTGGGAGGATGAACACAGGAGAGGAAGAGTGGTTGTCTTCGTACACAATCTTTCCCTTTGCAGGGACCTGTTACAGAAAGGCAGGGTGTTTAATTGGGGATAATACATCAGCACTGGCCCCTGCTTCTCTGCTCATTTCGTCCTGAAGAGAGGGCTGATCCCTTTAATTATTAGGCAGAAGCAGAAATAGGAGTCTATGGGTATCAGTACTATGGCTCTATGTAGTATTTAGGGTTTCTGTTTGGGGTGTTGCTGTGTTTTACTAAAACTAAAGTGTTGTCTCCCAGGGAGGGATGCTCATGCTGAGGCCCCTTCAAAAACACCAAGGGTCGGGAATTGCCGAGCAGCCTCTGGGGAGGGAGGATTGAGTCCTGTGGGGTGTGCGCTCGCACAGGGCTAACGACTGAGCCACGCTGTGCTGCTGGCCTGGCTGATACAGGTCAACGGTGTGAAATGTCGCTTTCTTTCGGAAATACCTTCAATGTTAAACATTCTGTAAGGGCTGTGGGTAATATGTTAATTTATTTTTACCACACTGGAACCAGTCAGCCCCTCTAGTTTGTAATGATGAGGCCCAGAGCAAGCTGGTGACGTGAGCTGGTGATTTCAGCCTTTAACAAGTCATTCAACATCTTGGCTTGTAGTCTGCTGTGCTACAGTCATGTGCTGAAGCTTTAATTTAATACAGCATTTACTCAGAGGAAACAAAGTGCTGCAGAGGACTGGTGTTGGTCTTCAGCAGGTCAAGGGAAGGCAGCCGGCTTCCGTACGTTCCTGGGGAGCGTAGGGTGGCCCTGGCCAGTGCTTTTAAGGCCATGAAGGGTATTCGCATACTGGAAATGTGGTGGTTCAGAGAAATCTGGCAGAGAGGAATGATGAGTAAGTGGCTCTGAGCACTAGTAATCATGCTAATCTCACCTCAGGGAATACTCCTAGGTTGGGATTTTCTGCAGTAGGGTCCTCTGGGGTGTTTCGTCATACAGCTCCGACTGCAGCATGTATGGGGCTGGAGGACACTGGCATTTCTTGTCACCTTCCAGCAAGCAATAGCTCTAGCGTGCCTCCTCCACGAGGTGACAGTTACAGGGGTGGTTTGAGAGAAGATGGATTTAGCGTTCATCTGTTCTTCCCCTCACCCCGTGATTCCCACTGAAAGAAATGCTAGTGAGCCAGAAAGCCACTCCGTGCACGGGCAGTCAGCTTTGGGCCAAATTCACCCCTTCTGTAAGGTCTCATCGTGGTCATGAATGTTGCAGCAGGGCTGCGTTTCAGCAAGGATTAATTTTGGTCTTGAGGGACACTGCAGCAAAGCAGGATAAACCATCAAAGCATTTTATGGTGTTTTTAACATTGTGGTTGCTAGTCAGAACATACACAGACCTAGTTCATTACTTGACTTGGGCTACTCATGCTCTAGCTAGTGTTCAGTTTAGCTAAGGCTAGGAAGTTCTTTCCATTTAACCCCTTTTCAAAAATACTTGTCTCAAAACAATGAATTGTTTTGGATCGCCTCCTGGAAGGCTTGGTGGGGAAATATAAAAGTACTTTCTTCTCCTGGACTGGTGGACAACTGTACAAAATAGCACTCATCACCCTAGGGAATACCAGGTTGAGCAGGTCTGCTAAAAATGTAAGGTTTAAAACTCAGCATCACTTGTGTTCCTCATGGAGAACTTCTCCTTGGGAAGTAACATCAGCTTTCAGTCTAGGTGGGAGCAAGATGTCTTCTGTCAGCATCCATCATGGGAAAGCTTTGCGCTTCTGTACAGACCAAGGAATTGTTGCAAGGTGAGGTCAGCACGGAAGGGTAATTGTATTACAGAAGGAAATCACACAAGTGCTTTGTGTAGCAGAGCTTCAGCTCAACTCTAGAGGTTTTGACATGTCAGTGAAGTTGCTTAATTAGGTCATATGTTAACAGGTCACTAGCTCAGGTATGTGGCATGGATGTTCACCATAGTCCTGATGCGAACGTCCCTCCTTAGCTTGCAGTCTGGTAAGTGAAGCTTTTTAGAGCTCGGCTGAAGATTGCAAGAATTGCAATGTGAAGAGCAGCACCAGCTGCGAGGTAGTGATACTTCTCTTGGGCCTGACTCGGGAACGTTTTCCATAATCCTAGGCTTAGCGTAACTGTTGTGAGACACACAAGCGGTGGTTGGGTCACCAAATATTGCCACAGTGCTGATTCAGGCAAGTGGAAGAACATCAATAGAAATCTGCTATCAGTTTTGCCTTCTAAATATCTCCAGTGTTTAATTGCAGTCTTCTAAGTTAAAGTCCTTTTTTTGTACCTATAAACCTCTGAGACCAAGCATCTACAGAAGCAAGTGAAACAACAATCTCACTCTGGCATAAGGGAAAGCAAAAGAGAAATGGCTCGCCATGACCATGAACGTTTAAAGTTGCTACTCTTAAAACTGTTATAAATACTTAAATGGACTGGTGCAGTCCCAGATTTGTCAGATTTTTGCTGGTTTAATTTCCCCAACAGGTTAAAATTTGTAGAACATTGAGGCTGTACTAGATAAACCGTTTCCTCTAGTAACTTACTTTTAAGAGGAAACGTGTAGCCCATACTGGTCATCTTGCACAGTATCCTTATCTGAAAGGAACAAACCTGTGCTCTCCGACAAACATCTTTTCCATAATGTCTCTAGCTTAGTGGTTTTGCACTTCACTAACTTTCCCTCTGTCATTTCAGTATTTCTAAGTACATACTGTCTGCCTCATAGTAGGATTTGCTAGCGCTGGGGTAGGTACTTGCTCCTCTTGCTGAGAGGCCCAGAAGTCAATGCAGAGCATGAGTTCTGAAGAAAATCAGGTTTCTTATTGTTCAGAGCAGCTAATAAAACTGGGAAATAAAAAAAAGAAACCCAAACCAAAACACTTCAGCCACATGTTTCAGGTCACTGCAGTGTTTGTAAAATAATGAACTTTTTGTTTGTTTGTTTTAGCAATTACCAGCACATTGCTTAACTCACAATTTCGTTTTTCTGTGTGCATTTCTCAAGACACTTTACTAAGGCCGTGTTCCAAAGCAAGACTACCCATGAACCGACCCCATCCTGCAGATGAGGGAACAGCATAAAAAAAAAAAATCAAGTGCCACAAGGAATGGCTGTAGGGCCAGGACAGCAGTCTTGCACCCACTGCATGCTGATGACTCCAGTACTAAGTTACCTTCGGGACTAGTGAATAAACAGTCCTGTGATAGACCATTTATTATATTTATTACATCAAAAGATAAAAGATGAGCAAACTAAAGTGCATGTCAGGTATGGTTTAAGTCTCTTTCTCCAAAGCCTTTAACAAGTTTGATCAGGTAGAGTTCAGGAAAGGCTCACATGGCTGCCTGAAAACTCCAGTTCTGCCTAGTTCAGTGTGTTCCTGTTCTAACTTTTCTCTTCCAACTGTTCTGCTCCTTTTGGCTACTGAAAGTGACACAGTACCTCTGTATCACAGAAACAGGTGACCTTCCTCAACAGCTGTCAGCCTCACAGGACTGTCACCCATTTGATGTCACTGCTGAGCCATGTCTGTATAGGGTGTAGGCTGTAGTACAAACTCCCTTTCTTCCATCAGATTATCTTGCGGTAAATTAAGGGTTTTTCTATGCAGAAGAAAATTCGCCCTGCCTGCTATTAGTGAAGATGAGGAATCAGGCAACATCTACTTCATCCAGCAGATTTTAAACACTTTATTTAATAAAAGTTAAACATACAAAACTGAAATTAACACACTTTGTATTCATAAAAATCACATTCTCCCATTATAGGGAGAACCTTTTTCTATGTATGGGTTCTGAACTACCAGTTGTAGAGTTTAGCTTGAGTTGTGACTCAGGTAACTGATGGACATTGCCACCAATCAGTGCATCAACAATTGCTGACGTGATCTGATCTAGTTAACAAATTACAAAATGAACTACATTAACATAATATACAGGGAAATAATGGTCAGGGTTAACGGACAAGAAACACCCTTTAATAATTCAATGGGGGAAACAGCTGATGTACTCTTGTCCATTAACTCAGCCCTAGATTTTACAAAAATAATATCTACATTGTATACAGGGCTACCCATTAACTTCTTTAAACACATTAGGGATTCAGAGATGGCACCACTACCGTAAGTGAGAGACAAGTAACAGAGGAAAGCAAGTCACATATAAAATACAAGAAAGCAAGAGCTTTTACACGTGGTTTCCTGAATAAAATTGAAGGGGCTCAGCAGCACTGTAATACAGCTGAAGTTACAATGAACACTAGGGCCATTCAATTACTTAAGGACAGAAACTTCAGACTAACCTTTACTCACAACTAACTAAGTGGGATCTAGCATTCATATCTGCTGCGCTGCAGTTCTACTTGACTGGATGGAGGGGGCCCAGACACAAGATGTTACTGCGTATTCCAGGTCTGTGACCGCACCATCAAACCTACATGACCTACAAGAGGGGAAAGCACAACCATTTATGTTCTCCAACTCGCTGATCCTTGGGGAGGGGAGGGGTGGGTATTTTTAAGTACAGTTCTCTACTTTGAAATTGGAGTCTAAATACCTTGTCCTATGGTTTTCTCATTACATTTCAATAACCTCCCATTAAAATTTGATGAGTATTTAAAAAAAAAAATCTCCTCTGCTTAACTTCTAGCACAGGAAATTCAGACTGGAATTGAAGTTGGATTCATTGTTTCTAGCACATGAATCACCATTAGTAATAAAGATCCTATGGCCCTGTTCTGCCCTCATTTACAGCTGTACAAATCGATCTTCAGTAGATTTGTAAGGGAGTAATTTAGAACTTCCTCAGCAATTCCATGTGACATATAAGCTATGATGGAGTCCAGCTCTCTCTCCCAGAGCTGCAGCGGCTCTGTAACGCTGAGCTTGGCGCTGAGACAGCAGACAGCACTGTGACTACAGAAACAAGGGAGGCTGTTAAGGTGCCATTTTTATACCACCACTTTTCTTAAGGAAAAAAACAAACTTCTCTACTAGCATGAATGGAAGATTCCAGAGATCAAAGCTGCAGATAACTACTGCTTTCAGAGTAACAGGTAACAGCAGTTCATGAAAGCATTTACCTGCAGAATGTATTTTAATGCAACTACAAAAAGTTTAATGATTAGGGGGTCAAATCAATAGCTGGAGATTTAAGGCTCATATCAGCTGAAGCCAAAGTGATGGTGACAAAATGGACTACTCGCTATGTGCCAACAAATAATTTACTTTTAGAAAAATATAATGATAAAAAGATAAGTGTAAAGCCCTGCAGAGATGAAGTTCCACCTTTTTCCCCTGTTACTGAGGCATCAAATGCCTGACATTGTATTTAGAGGTATCTTGATACTGTGTCATAGGTTTGTCTGCAATTCCGCATGTTCCAACTCCAACCTTGCCAGTTACGCTCTCGGGGGAAGCAAAAATACTCCTCTTTACCTGCAAATGAAACAGAAAACATAATTTCTGAATAATTACTAACTTGCTCTTAAAAAAACCAAGCAATCATTACCATTTGAAGCATTCAATATCCCCAGCTTCTTACTCTATAGACAGGCACGCTTTCTAAAGGCTAGCTCATCTGTGGCACATTATCAGTAGGTGAGACAACAGAGCTGGGAACTTCCTGGCACCTAAGTACTGGATGTGACTGCAGTACTCGGGACCTTGGGTCAGGCCAATAATGAATAGTCACCTCTCTCATAAGATGATCTCTAATAAGTTCATAAGGAAGACTGAAGTTTTACCACTATGTCTGGCAGCTCTTGGTCAAGCCATGATAAAAATGAAATAAGGCTTTAAAACATCCTCGCTACCTTTTTTGCACTATGCTTGCTATTCCAGGGCAATTACTTAGTGCCGTGACAGCCAGGTCATACACACAGCAAGAAGTCAGGCTTGGGGGTTTAGACAGGCCCTCGGGTCTAAGCTCCAACAAGTACAACCTGGCAACTGACAGCGAGCCCAGCTCTGCAAGCTAAGTGCAAGCTCAGCCTCTTAAGAACAGCGCTCCTCCAGAATCATCCAGGACAAAACCAGGCCTTTTAAGTGTACAAAATACCAAACTGCACACTTAAGAATCCCAAAGATGAACCCCCTTTAAATCCCTTTAAAAACCACTTCCTCCTCTCTCCCAAAGTACTGCACAGAACTCTATGCCCTGTTGTTATTCACATAATGACAAAACCAAACCAACCTGGCCTTTTTTGTTTTTAGAATAGGCTCTGTTGTTAAACTGTTGCCACTTGACTTTCTGGTCCTCTCGTTCCTGTTCAAGTTCTTTAATTCTCTGAGCTTTTTTCAAAGCTTTCTTCTTTTTATACTCTCGTTGCTGGGCTATCATCTCTTTTCTGGAGAGAAGGAAAAAAAGACATTTTATGTTTGTGCCTTTTCCTGTAAGAAACTAAAACTCCTGTAAGACAGACATGCACAATAGTTTTCTGTAAGTAAATGACAGAAAGCAAAGCTTGTAAATATCCTCCGCTTCCAGAAAAGAAAAAAAACCAAACAAACAAAAAAAACCACCAAGTCTTTCCATGCATAAGCATTACACTGCTTATTTATATATTTGGGCATAAGAGCAACAACCACCACCACTACCTGATTAAGACCATGCCAAACACAGCAACCCACGGGACTCAGTAAAATTCATTTCTGAAACTGAAAATGTACTTATCAGCTCTTCTACATTTCAGAAACATCTAGGATTTGGAAAATCTAAACAGCCCATTCAAGTGAAAAGCCCAAACTTTNACCCCACACAAAGCGGCTTTCAGACTTCTGCCTGCGTATTACTTACTTGGACATGGGTTTGTTGCCACTGTCCTCTTTTGCTTTTCTTCCCTCTTCCACAGGCTTGAGGTTGAACAGAGGTGTAACTTCAGCATTGCCATATCCAGCAAATGTGACCGCAGCTGTTCCATTCTCCTCATCTATTTCTTCAATCTCAGCTTCATAACACNCCCTAATCCTAATTACACGATGAGGAAACCAACCAGAACGCCTAAGTGCCGGTATCTACCTCATATTCTACACCCTCATCAGCTCACTACCCCTCCTAGTCAGCCAGCTAATGGCATAAAGTAAAAAATTTGCAAATATTGGCCTTCATTTTCAGGGACAATACACAAATGAAACCAAGAGATTATTTTCTTAACATCAGGGGGACACAAGTACAAAGACTGGAATCTGCTGTATTCGACCTTTAGCATCAAGAAGCAATGGCCTCACAGTTATCAAAGGTAATGATTNGAGGTCTGCAGGACACCCCTGACCAAGTACTGGACAGGGATGGAAGGAAAAGAACAAAGATAAGTCACTTCAGTAAAGATAAGGAAGTTCAAGGAGTCGATCTATGCCACAATGCAGTGCCCCTCAGAATGATCCCTTAGGGAAGGGATCATTGCCTATGACAAACTCTGTAATTGTACCACTTTTTTTTCTTCCCCCCAAAAAAGTTTTCAGCCCTTAAAAATACCTTTCTGTGTTAGACACAGCAGGATATTGAGTAAAGCACATCTCTCAGCGATAGGGTCAATGCAGCTATCCTAACACAGGGATGGGGCAGAAGTCCTTCATACTAAGTATGCTCTGTCGTGAGCCAGATCACAGATCTGAGTAGAGCCTGCACTAGATCTGGGCTGAAACTTGGAAGCTCTCTGCTGTCAATGAAAGAGTACTAACTTTTTTTTAATCTACTGCTTACATACTTGATATGTTGAGATAGCATAATCTGAGTAAAACAAAGTCTATCGTGTTATCTTGCCAGGATACATAACATACATGATACCAGCCACAATAATCTACCAAACATTATATACTAGATTGATTTAAGATCCTTTTTCAAGCAACCATGTGAAGATTAAATTAAAGCTATGTAGAATTTCAAAAAAGAGAGATTCTATTTCATTAACCAATTTTTATAGCTGGGCAAGGGGAAAAAAAAAAAAAAAAAAAACAAAACACANAAAAAAAACACACACACCCCACACAAAGCGGCTTTCAGACTTCTGCCTGCGTATTACTTACTTGGACATGGGTTTGTTGCCACTGTCCTCTTTTGCTTTTCTTCCCTCTTCCACAGGCTTGAGGTTGAACAGAGGTGTAACTTCAGCATTGCCATATCCAGCAAATGTGACCGCAGCTGTTCCATTCTCCTCATCTATTTCTTCAATCTCAGCTTCATAACACCTGTAAAGATATCATGGCTGTAAGCATGTGAGTAAAGCTTTAATACTCAGCCCTTCAACACCTACACTGTCAGCCAGCTAATGGCATAAAGTAAAAAATTTGCAAATATTGGCCTTCATTTTCAGGGACAATACACAAATGAAACCAAGAGATTATTTTCTTAACATCAGGGGGACACAAGTACAAAGACTGGAATCTGCTGTATTCGACCTTTAGCATCAAGAAGCAATGGCCTCACAGTTATCAAAGGTAATGATTAATGCTGGGGCCAATCTAATCAGATATCCTGATTTGGTTCTAGTTCTGGCAGGTCATGGGATTGAAAAAAAAAAGACCTAACAAAATACTGCATTCAAAGAACACAGCTTTCAGGGAATTCACTGAGGAGTTTTGGAAAACATCAGCTCACAAGAGCAGAGCTTTGGTTCCATTTTTCTCCATATGAAAAAGAATTAAGAAAAACTGAAGCTTTCAAAATATTCCCCCTTCAACACTTACAAAGTTAAAAGTTTTCTTATTGATTTAAAATTGCAATTTAGAAATTTTAGCAGAAATCAGTCCATTTCATATTGATGTGTATGAAACATTTTGGTCAACCAAACTGACCTCATAATGGGAAAGAGGAAAAAGAACAAGTGACATTTCCAAAAAGATTTAAAATAACTGAGTCTAAATTCGGAGCAAAAGGATACATCTAAAGCAAACCAGAGGAATAAAATGATATGTTTCATAGACAATATTCCAGTTAACATTTACTAAATTAATTTATTGTGCAATTGTAGTGGGCCAACAACATCTTGAATTGAGCTAGATGAAAATACATGGAAATCCAAACAGCATGAGGTAAAAAATATTAATCTCTGGCTAGCTCTTCATGAAACACTGGTCACTTAAGAAATGTAACAGAAGCAGGGGGTTAAAAAATAAGGCAATACAATTAAAGTCCAATAAGATCCACTTCAGTGGACACTGTGGCACATTACTCCCCAAGCTCTGATCCTCTAACCCAGTGATCGGAGCAAGAAGAATGACCCAATGGTGACCTAAGATAGTAAGATTCAATTTTTAAGTTCTTACACAAAAGCATTTTACTCATTAATAATCTGTGACAGAAAAACTGTTCACTTATGTTTGTTTTCTACCTAAGACATCAATAGCTATACCAAAATATCTATGTGGTTACTACATTGTTAATAGAACCACATTTGTTGAACAACAGAGCTTCTCTCTAAGTGGTAACAATTGGGATTAGTCCTGCACAAATAGTAGTTTTAAAAAAAGCTGCAATGGTTATACATTTTGCAGTATGGAAAGTAATTTTAGAATGTTTATTTCAAAGGTTATGAAGTCAGAATGAACTGCTTGGGTTCCCAGAACTTCACAGGCTAATGTAATGGAGACTAAATCCAAAAGGTTGATTAATTCTATAGTTACATTACACAGCTAGTTATTTCATAGCCAAGAAAGAGCATTTCCAATTAAAAATTAATTTCCAATTAGTGGCACAACCTAAGATACAGCAGGGTTTTTTCTTGATAGCAATTACATATATATGAATGCAATGACAAATTATGAATTATACATCCTGAAACCTTTACAAAAGACTGCTCTGACAGATCAATTCATGAAAGTCTGCCATTTATTACATCAGCAAATGGTAATTTACCAAAGCTACCCTACTTTTATAAGGTTAGTGACAAACAGGGCATTTCTAGAAAATGACCCTACATCTCTCTGCTTTTTATCTAAAATACTGACCTTTAATAAAGAGAGTACAAGAATAACTAATATCATATTTCTTTCCAAATCTCTTTTTGCTTTTAGTCACCCTAGGGCAGTTCAAACTGAATGAAAGTCTCTTACCATTGAACTATTTCATGTAACTGTTAGAGAAGTTTTCTACACTTACTGTCCATCCTCACTCCATATCGCCATACACCTATCCCCGACCTTCCATGAGTGACTGGGCAGAGCAGAAGCAGAACTGTCAGAACTTGCAAGAGTTTCTGAAGGTTGTGTTGAAAGCAGATCTTTGGTTAATTCTATTACTTCCTATAAAAGACAAAAAAACACACAAAAAATAATTTTTCAAACTCTGCTACCATGCATATTTTTACCCCAAGCTTACTGGTTTGGTTTTTTTTGAAGTTACTGTATTAAATTCATAGCTGATGTAAAGTGGACTAAGTTTGGTTTGGTTTTTTCATCATTTAATTAAACTCACTCATTGCCAACACAGATAAAAAGATGTATGGTCCTCACTGTATTGCAGTAAAGTTGCCCATGCCCTCCTCAAAATTTCAAGTAGCCTATTATTTTTACAGCACTTCTTTCTAGATGCAAAGACACAGCTAGACAGTATCAAGAAAAAAAACACAAAAAAATCAGTGTGACTCTGTACACATGGCTGCATGTGATGTTGGTTATTGACCAACAAAAAAAAAAAAAAAAAAAAATCACACAACATGTGGCAGAGCAAGAATTCAGCAGGACAGTGCTCTGATGACAAAACGTGAAAGGACATAACGCTTCTATTCTCTCTCTAGCTGGCAGTTTCTTTCATCCCTTCCCATTTGGGACTGGCTAGCTATATTATACATAGTAATCTATAAAACACAGAACAACTACAAGCATAAGTGCAGCATTTCTAAGCAATGAAACATTTTTCAGTTTGCTCAAACATATGTGGATTGGCTGAACTGAAGCACCCAGAGCCAGGGTGGAAGAGTGCCTTCCAAGACTGCCACTCTGTAAAGCCCTCCCCTTTATAGAAAGCACTCAGGTGCATAATAAAGAAATTGATTTCCTTAAGTCATTTTGATGCAAGTTTTTGTTTTTCTCTAAATTCCCTGACCTCAAGATTTCAGGTCAGGCCTTCCCTTGCTAATCCAACAAGACAAATAAAACAAAATGAATAATATTTAAAGGAACTGGAAGAAATTTGTTATTCACAGACAGGAGCATGCAAAAACCCCTCCCCAACTTCCTGTCAATGTTATATTCTTATTCTGCGCAGTCAAGACCACTGGTTTTCACTAGTGTTAAAAGTCAAAGGACCTGAAAGCCATTTAAACTTTCTGTATAAGGCAAATCAACTCTGCAGTCCTTGAAGAAAAATTCTTCAGTTCTTTGAGTATCTCGGTATGAACCATTATCACTCTCCTAACTAACAGTAAACGTTTAAATTAGGGGAGGGTTACAGATAAACAATGTTCAACTGAGGCTCAGCGGAGCCTGAACTTTCCTCCCAGTTTTACATCATAGTTCAGCTATGGGCGTACAAAGACTAGCTCAGGAAAAAGCAGTAAAGAACCTGTTCTTCACTCCTCAAGAACCTAAAGGATCATAAGCAGCTCCCAAATAAGTAGTTAATACAATATAAACTTACATGCATTTTTATCTGATAAACTATACAACTGGCATGAATGGCCTAACAGTTTGTTTCTGTTGCAGCTGTTAATGTCTGAATTTCCAACACCTTCCTAACAAAAGTTCTGCTCTTTGTTTTAGAGGAGTTGCTAGTTAGTAAGTGCAACAGTAAGCACAATCAGTAGCAACTGTAAGCACAGAAACATGCTTACAATTACTTCTACTACTTTGGTCTCCATTCTCCGTAATACTACAGCTGAACCAGAACAGATTTTGATTATCAAGTTACCCAATTTGAGAGCACCCTGCAGAACATACAACATTAGCCTAATTTTCCCTCCCAGATGCAAAAATCCCAAACTATTCCTCAACATATAGTTATATTCTGCAAATCCAAGAGGCATCATGGTTTGAAACGGGTATGTTATCTCAGCAGGTCAAATACAATACATCAGGCACAGGCTACCTGGAAGTGAGTATTTCAGCTACATAGACTACCAGTAATACCAAACTGTTGACTTATTCTTGCCACGTTCATGGACGGCTTATTGTAGAACTCAAATGTGAGTAGTTTCAGACAAGTCTACCAAGGATTCTTTGAATATGATAAAAGTCACTTATGCACCAGGCTATAAATAGCAAACTTTCAGTAAAAATCTTCACCTGATATCCACATATCACAGTGCTAAGCACACAAAACAGAACCATTAATTTTATTACAACCCATGAGATAATTCTGAAGTCTTTAATGGAATAGCTCATTCAAAGAAAATTTCTGAGCACAAGTTAGACTACCACAGCAGCTCAATACGGCCAAATGGGTTGAACACTGTGGCTTGCTGCCACGTCCCTGTGACATGAAGGTGTGACCTGCAGAGAATACTAGTTGGAGTTTGCCAAGATTTTTCCCGACCAACTGGTCTTTACAAAGCCAGAGACCCACACTCCAGAACACAACACCCACAGATATCATCTCCAATTACAGGAGATGACAGCTGCCATCAATGCTACTTGATACAAAAGGTAAGTTTGGTCCTTGGGTGCATGGACACTGTCCTAGAAGCGCTTCAGTGAAACAAAAGGTGAAAAGCAAAGTATTTGTAAAAAATTCTTGTAATATTTATTTTAATCTTATTACTGAGGAATAAGCTGAGTATACAAAATGCAGTAGCGCATCGCTATTCATGACAGAAAAAAAATGTTTCAATGACATTGTAACAATCATTCTGAACTGATTTGAAAGCTATTGTACATTTTAACGATCATTTGAACTAATTTGAAAGCTATTTAATTGGGACACTGAAGCATCAAACCCACTTTTACAATTGTTAGGATGGCATATATTAAGTCTGCAAAACATTATGTCATTTTCAAGGTGGAACATATGGATAGCAAACCTTTTGGGGACGAAAGTGTAAAGATCTTCCCCATTCTGTGCAGAAAGCTTTTATAAAAAAGTTTGCAAGTTGTCCTTTCACATCAATGATCTCTGCATATCAAAGCCGAGGTCGTGTTGGTATCGGAAATATCATCCCATATGGGTTTTGCTGTGCATTTTAAAAATATAAAAATATACACATGCTTTTAACAGTGTACAACAAAGGACATTAAGATGATCTATAAAGTGCCTTGTGGGCACAAAGCCTTTGTAATTTAAAAGGAATTCTAAAGATCACTGATTTGAGGCACTACTCGTATTTTAGTTGAAGCATCATTTTTATTTGCTATTATTTCCATACAGAATAGTGGTTACTGAATCTTGCACTGGGTAGTTTTATATATTTTTAGATCTGATGGCTAAAGCAATCCACAACAGAAATGAAGCAGCATCTTGCACTCTCACGACAAATTTTAACGGTATTGCTATTTCGTTTATATGCCAATGTGTCTTTATATGCACAAGAATCTAGAAGACCACTTATCAACTTAAAATTAGGCTGGTGGTCTTCCTGTCACTGAACAAGGACCAGAAATGGTTTTTAGCTCTTAACTATGTAGTATGCTCTCAAATGTTTAAAAAACTGCAGGTGGCAAATGAAGAACATGACTCTTTTCCTTTCTTATATTAAAAACCTTAACACAATCAAGGCTTAGAGGTACAAGGAATACAGAACTACACTCGAAAGCTTTTATCACTGCAAATGCATGCAATGAATAAACAGATTCTGGATCAAAATAACTGACAACTCAAAAATAAGCAGAAAAGCATAATGTTAAGCCCAAACATCAGGCTTCAGCATAGTAAAAGCAGCAAAAAATTACTTTCTGAGAAATGCTTTAAAAAAAAAATAAAAAGACAGTAAAGGCAGTAGTGGCATATCTTTCATCACTCTGGCTAAAGTTTTTAGCAGAAGAGTTTGCTATATAAGTTAGTACATCTTTTTTACTAATCTACAAGACAGGTTTAAAACAGACCACACTTCGAGTTTTTCAAACCAACCCTACCGTAACTGTATCAAATTATGTGAAGAGAAAGTAATAAACCCACCAAGTACATGCTTCTGTTGCAATGCAAATATTTAGGAAAGATGAAATGCCAGCTACTCACACCCTCAAGTTCTCACCTGTAAGTCTTTCTTCAGTTTTAGTAAGTCTTCATTTTCTGCATTCCCAGATAACGCAGCCTCAACTTGCTGAAGCTGAGCTTTGTAGCTAGCTAACTGCTTAGCAAGGTCTTCTGACATCTGCAAGAAACATACACACGCACACAAAACACATCAGAACAACAGGCTTGCTGCTTTTTAATCACGCCTTGTGATGCAAGTAAAGTGAAACATAAATAACACGAAAACCTATTACTAAAATATTAAAAATACAACTCGCTAAGTTTCAGTAACACGCTATTTGGCTACAGATAGCCGCTCACCTTAATTTTTGTACTGTTCAACTACTCCCAAGCAATTTCTAAAAAAGAAAGCTTAAACACACCGTGCCTGCATGCGTGCACAGGGAAAACGTGTAACGTAAAGCAAAGCACGGAAGCAGCAAGGTCTTTAGGCAGCCTCGAAATTACCCACAACTTTAGAAAACTGCCGCGCACGAGAGTTTTCCCCCTCTGGCTGCCACAAGCCACAGCCTCCATGTTTACAGCAGCGAAATCCTCTGCGGCACCCGGGAACCGGCGCCCTTCGCGGGGTGCTCCCGGCGGCACAAGGGCCACCGGCGCCGAGCCCGGCTCAGGGCCACCCGCTCCTTGCCGGACCCATCCGGGCGACTCGTGGCGCGGCGGAACAGCGAGGAAGAGGAGCCGGGCCCATGAGGAAGGGCCCGCGCCGGCCGACAGGCGCAGGCCCGGGCCTAAGCCGACGCCTAGGCCTAGGCCCAGGCCCCGGCCCGGCTCCCTCCCAGCGGGCAGGACAAGGACGCCTGGCGGCAGCGGGAGAGGCGCGGGGGCGNAGCGACGCGGAGCCACCTCACGCGGCCCGGGGGTCACGTGGAGGGGGAGGGCCCCTTCCCGCCTCGCGAGGCCGCGAGCGCGGCGCGCGGGAGCTCGCCCGGGGAGGCCTAGCGCGCATGCGCGCAGCCGTCTGAGCTGAGGGGGCGGGGCCTGAGCTGAGGGGATGGGGACTGGTGCGGCCCGGCGCGGCCCGGCGCGCTCACGCCGGCGGCCGGGCCTGGGGCCTGGCGCTTCTCGCGTCCCCTCCTAAGGGGTCCCGGTAAAGGCGGGGTGTCGCAGCACCTCCTCGGGCAAACGCCCGTGGGCCTCCCTGCGGCGGCTCCGCGGGACGGGGAGGGAGCCTCCCTGTCTCGCGGCTGCGCCGAGGGGATTGACGTCGGCAGAAGCCGCTGACGGCGCCGACATCTTCCTCTGCTGGGCAAGGCGCAGCTCTTTGGTGGCAGGGCAGTGCTGCCAGTCCGGGTCTGACCGCTGGCTGCTGTGGGCGGCCGCAGGGTGGTGGAGGTGGGTTGACCCCGGCTGGATGCCAGGTGCCCACCAGAGCCGCTCTGTCACTTCCCTTCCCGACTGCACAGGGGAGAGAAAATACAACGAGAGGCTCGTGGTTCGAGATAAGGACAGGGAGATCACTCAGCAATTACCGTCACGGGCAAAACGGACTCGACTTGGGGGAAATCAGTTTAGTTTATTACCAATCAAAACTGAGTAGGGTAATGAGAAATAAAAACCCCTAAATCTTAAAACACCTTCATCCCACCCCTCCCTTCTTCCCGGGCTCAACTTCACTCCCGATTTTCTCTCCTCCTTCCCCCTGCCAGCAGCACAGGGGGACAGGGAATGGGGGTTGCAGTCAGTTCATCATATGTTGTCTCTGCCACTCCTTCCTCCTCAGGGGAGGACTCCTCAAACTCTTCCCCTGCTCCAGCGTGGGGTCCCTCCCATGGGAGACAGTCCTCGGTGAACTTCTCCAACATGGGTCCTTCCCACAGGCTACAGTTCTTCACGAACTGCTCCAGCGTGGGTCCCTTCCACGGGGTGCAGTCCTTCAGGAGCAGACTGCTCCAGCATGGGTCCTCCACGGGGTCACAAGTTCTGCCAGCAAACCTGCTCCAGCGCAGGCTCCTCTCTTTCCACGGGTCCTGCCAGGAGCCTGCTCCAGCGCAGGCTTCCCACAGGGTCACAGCCTCCTTTGGGCATCCACCTGCTCCGGCATGGGGTCCTCCACAGGCTGCAGGTGGGGATATCTGCTGCGCCGTTAACTTCCATGGGCTGCAGGGGGACAGCCTGCTTCACCATGGTCTTCACCTCGGGCTGCAGGGGAATCTCTGCTCCGGTGCCTGGGGCACCTCCTCCCCCTCCTTCTTCACTGACCTTGGTCTCTGCAGAGTTGTTCCTCTCACATATTCTCACTCCTCACTCCAGCTGCAGTTTGTGTCCCGGTGTTTTTTTTTCTCCCTCCTTCTTAAATGTGTTGTCCCAGAGGCACCACCACTGTTGCTGATGGGCTTGGCCTTGGCCAGCAGCGGGTTGGTCTTGGAGCCGGCTGGCATTGGCTCAGTTGGACATAGGGGAAGCTTCTAGCAGCTTCTCACAGAAGCCACCCCTGTAGCCCCCCCTGCTACCAAAACCTTGCCATGCAAACCCAAACACCTGGTGGATACCCTCACTCACATCTTTGTTCTTGACAATATCAAACACAAGACTTTCTGGCTGCTTAAGTGATAATCAGAACTGTGCAAAACTTAGTACCAAACAGTTTAGAAAAGAGTAAGTTTCAATACTTGGTCCTACAACAGGAGAGGAAAGGGGGAGGAAAGCTCAGTGGCTTCTTCAAGCCTGTCACAGGAAGAAAACAAAAATTTCCTGGTGGAAATCCCGTAATTAATTTACGGGCCTTGAGCCCGTCAGCCAGGCAAATTGAGCAGGCGCCTGAAAAGTTTCTTAGTATTACCAGGAGGATCGGTGTCTCCTGCAAACATCCTGTCCCTCGTGGTCGTCAGCATGCAGGGCTTCGCAGGAAGATTACTTCACTTGGACTCTTTGGGTTTATTTACATACTAAGGGGGAAATACATCTACTGTGTTCTGCAGCGCTTGGTTTGTGTCCTCAGAGGATATCCTGACCGAGGATAAAATAGATTTCTGTATATTGGCGTA
Source organism: Balaeniceps rex (assembly GCA_013401315.1). Lineage (NCBI taxonomy): Eukaryota > Metazoa > Chordata > Aves > Pelecaniformes > Balaenicipitidae > Balaeniceps > Balaeniceps rex. Next base: position 15,923 of record VYZW01018375.1, on the reverse strand, counting down.
CAATTTGATAATTAAAATACAGAAATTATTGGGCGCTGTTCACAGACTGATTGATGAGACTGAGTGTAACAATGAAGATGACAACAATAGCATCTTTTCAGTATTTTTATTAATAATCTAGAGATAGAAAACATTTTCTGATAAGACTTTGTGGACAGATCAGCGACCATTGAAGAGGTGTACAAATTTATTGATACAGAGCAATCCTAATGACTTTGTGAGCGTACCTATGAGTTAAAATGCACGTTAGTACAATGAATTCCAAATTCACCTCTCAGAACAAGAAATCTAGGCCGTATCTGCAGGATTGAAGTGACAGAGAGGGACTGAGGAGGCATGTAGTGTCCAGGTATCTCCAAAGGCAACAACAGCAAAAAGGAGAACATTTCTGTGGTTGCATCAGCAGGAGCAAGCATAAGGAGATATTTTACTTCTATAAAAGTTTTGGTGAGAGTTAGTTCTGAAATGGTATATATGGTTCTAGAGTCTGGAGTTTTGTAGGGTCTGCAGGCTTCTAAAAAGAGCCACCAGCATTATTCGATGGCTGGAGAAAAAGCTCTTCTCCCAGTGAAAGGCTGAAATGCCCAGTCTGTTTAGCTCGTAAAGGAAGGCCGGAGGTGACTTGATTACAACATGTAACTAATTTGAAAGGAAAATAGCATGATGTACTCAAAACATAAAAACATTGCAACACCCAGTTGACTGAAAGCTAAAGGTACAATTACCTTTAAGAGAAGGGTTTTTTTCTCTTGGTTTCTTCAGATCAGGATAGTGCCTTTTTAGAAGCTATTTCAACACATGCTATCATTCAAGCACATGCTGCTACATATGGGAAGACAAGCCAGGTCTTGAAACCACTGATCTTTAACTCTTATAAATTGGAAATGCTCATTAATTGCATCCTTAAAACTGGATTTGTCTTCACCCAAAAATAAAGATTTTTTTTCTATGTTTGACAGAAGAAGCTCTTTCATACTATATCGAGGACAAAATGGTTTAAGCAGGACTTCTTCCTGCTATCTTACAGATTACAATTTTTAAACAATATGGTTTGCAGTTCATGAAATGGTTGGTGCTTGGAGGGATATCTGCATAGCACATTAGCACTATTTAAAACAATAAACAATGTACATCCAGTTGTCAAGATTTTGTTCTTCTGTATTAGGAGATCCAGGCAAGTTCAGGTATGTTTGTGCTGTACCAGAACATTTCTAATGGCATCCAGTACTTTCCTCTAACCCATGAGCAGCAGAGTAGCTACCAGAACTGTCTCTCTTCGTAAATCTTTACAAGTTACGAGCTGTTTGTATGTTGTAGTGTGGTATTACAGTGTATTCATAGAATCGAGCCATATTATTTACAGAGTAGAAAGTTATACCACAGTAATATAATTATTACAAAGTAATTGATACCATGTTACTGTGATTTATCTATCACATTTTATCATATATGATACATAGAATTTTAGTGTCGTTTATTCCCAAATGAAGGCATGTAAATTTAGGACAATTGTTCATCGCAAATGCCGTAGAATTTGTTTCCCTGACTTAGTAACAGAAAGAAAAGGCAACTTGATCAGCTTTTATCTAAGCCAAACTCTGTTGCCATTAGCATTGAGGCTTTCAGCTGTGATTCCTAGCGGGAAGGTGTCTGACAACTGTAACTGTACTTGGGGAATAACTAGGGAGAATTGGTGTCACTGGAGATTTTCTCGCCACGCTGGTGCCGTGGAGCAGCAGTTAGTGCTCTGTAGGGAATGGCACGGCTTGTTGGGAAGGTGAGGTTTCTAGTAAGCAGCATAGCTGGCCATGCCTTGGGGCTCAGAAAAGGGGCTCCCTGTCTTCAAGGCAAACTAATTTACAGTTGGAAGAGACACTGGCGCGTCCTGCAGCCGTGCTGGGCTTGTCCAGGAGGTGGTAGTGGTGCTGCACAACACCAGCTGTGGTTAACTAGCAACGCGGGAAACTTACTCTCTTGTAGGTCCACAGTTATGTCTCTTTTTTTACAGTCTGCTGCATTATTTTTATAGTTAGAGCTAATGGTAACATATATCCGAAGTTATTTTTGAAGATAGCTGGGACTATCCAGTCTTTTGAAATGTGTATGAGTTAAATAAGTATGCTTAAATCAGCAATATTCTGCAGACCTTAATGTGAAATCCTGAAGCAGCTAAGGGTCAGAGATCGGAGCACTCAGCAACAACTAATGCCGTAAAGATAATTATATCCAAATGGTTTAATGTTCCTGTTTCTCAACTTTGCATGGATGGATTGTTGTGCTCAGCACAGGGACCTAGTCACTAGCAAAGAATTGGCTTCTGCAAACAAACCAGTCTGTCCTCATGACAAGTCTAGGCCAAAATGGAGACACTGGATTTTTTTAGGCTTTTCTGGTATGCTGCCGGCCTGTTAGTAGGGCAGTATGTCAGGCTTGAAAGTCATTGGTATATTCATTTGGATCAAACCATCAAGAAAATACCATGTTAATACCTCAATTTTGAGGGTTGTTTTCCTGTTTTTTTTTCTTTCAGTTGACCCGTGCCTCTAAGCAAAATCGTCGTGTCTTTTTTTTTTTACCATTTGTCACTATGAGCAGAGCTGTCAACATTGTCCATAGATGCAATTATGCAATATTTCTCATTACGAGGCATTTCTTTGTTGTTGCTCCTGCAAAATTTCTGTAGGCTGAATTTTTTTTATGCACTGGCTGTTTGGCTCTGGCTGAACTTTGGAAAGCTTCAACAGTTTGACACTTAAAAAATCAAGTTATAGAAAGAAATGCTGATCGGCCAGGCACATGATTAAAATATACAGCTATTCTGTTGAGAGGTTCAAGCGCATCTTCATTTTAAAGCACGGGCTTGAAACTTCTTAGGGAAGTTCTGCTTGTTTTAAGGCTTCACTTTTTGCTGTTCTACTCTCCTGATATTTGGCCTAATTGTAAGTTTTTGAAATACCTTTTACACAGAAGTTTGTGTGGAAGTGAAGTCAGTTAGGTGAGCATGTGCACATTTCCGAACATAATTTAACTCTCTACAACAGTGGTAGCCAACATGGATTGCGGTGCTAAGCAAAGACACCGAGAGCTCAAACATGGTGTGTAATTAAGTAATTGTGCCCCATCAGTGAAAAAGGCTCGGTGACTAAAACTGAGGAGGAAAAAGTGAATCAGAACTGGTTGAGGAGTAAGAGTGAGGGTGGGGCATCATGGAGATAAGGAGACAATGTCAGAATTGGGAAGAATGGGCTGAAAGCTTGCATCCATTAGGACATCATCCGCTTCAGAAGGGTCTGAGGCTCTTGGATTTCCATTCCCCTGCAATTGATGGCTTGTGAGAGCTGACAAAATGCCAGCTTACATGGGAAATGACAGCCTGCCAGTGTGATCATTTAGTTTACTGGCACAAGCAGCAGGTCCATTTGATGGGTCTTAATCAGGCCTACACGACATGCAGTTTCTCAGATGGTATTTTCAGCTTAACGTGAGTCTTCGGTTGGGAGCAATATGCCAACTCAAGGTGCGACTTCTTTCTCGGAGGCATTCTGCCATCTGCGTCAGAGAGCATGTCGGTGCTGGAGGCCTGGGGACTTCAGAAGAAGGCAGCTGGAGATGCTGGTTCTTCTTCTCGGGGTGCCGGGAAGTCTGTTGCTGAGACTTCTTATGGCCAGAAGGGCTTTGAATGGCAGGAAAGTTGAGAAGATGAGGGGAGTTTGGAAAGTAGGGAGCAAGGGCTGTTGCAGCGGGCAGAGGAGCCTGGGAAGATCGGGAGAGGAGCTTGAAGCAGCGAGCCAGCAGCGTGGGAGGTTTGGGAAGCAGGAACTCAAGGTTAATATGGGAACAGTGTGGGGGTATTTTGTGTTTGTATGTGGGGAGGGACCTGGGAAGTAAGGAACAAGGCGGACTGCTGTGATGGATTGTGGGGTTGCTATGGGGGAGAGGAGTCCTAAGTGCTGCAGTAGTGAGGGTGGACAGAAGGAAGAGTAGGGAAAGGGAAACTTATAATGAGCACATGAAAGGAGAGGGAAGGGGATGATATTAGGTGCAGCTGGCAGCAGTGATGTCTGCTTGCCTTTTCCCCAGTACGGGGTTTCTGCCAGCTGCATGCCACGCACAGGCTGGGGTTTGTGGCAGCCAGTTAGCAGTCACCCACAAAGAGCTGGGTGGCCGCTCTGCGCTGCTGAGCCGCTCTGCTGTGTCCCGCAGCTGCAGCTCAGTGCTGGCAGTCATTGGTGGTCCACCCACATGGGAGCTGCAGGCTCCTGGTCTAAGCACTCTGTTCAGAACACAGGATTTACAGTAATCAAGGATGTGTAGTTAAAAATAGGCTGTTGTCTGTAGGTCCTGTGTCTCTGTTTGCTGAATTTTAAAGGAAAGAGAGCTGAAAGAAGAGGAAGAGAGCTTCGCAAGGGGGCTACTGAATGCCACTATAAAGGTCTGAATTTACTCTCCTTTGTAGGAGTATCTACACAGTATGAGTGAGGCAGACCTGTGTATGGAAAAAAGAAAGCTCAGAGTGTAAACTTGCTAATTGCCCCATGGGACTTGTCATTGAAAACTGGCCAAAGAAGCTCCGATTCAGCTGGAGGTAATTTTGCTGCCACTGGGGCATGGTTAGATTGCTTTTAGGAACTGTCATACATTCCTAGGTTTTGAAAAATCATAGCTTCTTGGCTTGGGACAGCTACCACTCCTGATCAGTGTTACTTAGGCCATATGGGTAGTTTTTGGGGGCGGTCAAAAATAGCAAGAAGCAATGTGAGACAGTGGTACTTATTTATAAAGAGGGTTCTGATTATTTGCTGCCTCTCCTGAAGTTAATGAGATCAGAACTTTAATTAGTCACTCGCACACCTTTGGATGTCTGTATCTCTGTTTCTTTGCCCTCCTGTAGAACAGGGGATAATAAAGCTACCTTATGTGGTAGAAATGAATACCTAAAATATGCTGCAACATAGTACTGATGAATATCAAATGAAACCCAGTAAGAAAATGAAGAATTCTCTCTTTAAAATAGAATTTGAGGAGTCCATTGCAAATAGCGAGTTCTGCTGATGTAGAACCAGATTGTGAATGTCTGGCATCAGAGCATTATCAAGGACTATTGAAGTCTGACTTTGTCATGCCATGTTCTAAGTCCCAGTCCAGCTAGAAGTTGCCCACAGTTAACATTTTTAATGCTGAACTATGATAACGGTATTCTTGCTAACTACACTGTACATGAACCTTTAAAAACATTAACTGTGCTGTAGTAGCTGCAGAAGTCATATGCATCAATGTGCTTTCCTCACCAATATAAACAACGTGTACAATTTGCACAAAATGCAAAATATGTGCATCACTGTTCCAAACTTTTCCATCCTTCATTTTACTGACAGACTTTCAGACACATTTTCCTAAAGTGAGAGGAGTAAGCACATAGCGGTGAGAGATGGCAACCACCCATCCTGTTGCGTGAACGAACTTGTTAAATGTTCCCTTCTACATCATGTTAGTCGCTACTTGAGCAGCGAGACTGCTTTCATGTGGTTTAGCATCCTGTTCCTGGTAATCAGAGTGTTGTCTCACGTCCTACAGCTGATCCAATGCTTAGAGAAACTGAAAGTCCTTCTACAGATGTTTCCTCTGAAAAAGAAACTGAAATGTCTCTTACAGTAATTGTCTTGCATGTCATTGCAGCTGTCTCCAAATGAAGTCAGTTTGGATCCTTGGCCAGCAAATGGCGCTTTGCAGAGGCTACTAATAAAAGAAGAGAGTATCAGATGGGGACTTAGAACTCTCTTTACCAATGTTTCTATTTATATGTCACTTGAAGGAAAAAAAATGTGGAGCTACTGGTTGATATTTCTTTAAATGCTAAATTTCATATAAAAAATATTGTGGTATCCATCTTCATGTGACGTGGAAACCAAGATGACAGGTTACCAAGAGTATACTAAGATACAGGAGATTTGGAAGCCTAACTACATGATTTTTGTTCACACAGAGGTATCAACACCACGTTTGGGCTCTGAGATAATTTTTACTCCTTGTGTATTGGCTAAAAATCTATGGGAGTTTTTTGGTTGGTTGGGTTTTCTAGGTTTTCTTTCAAGTTTTTTAACAATTTCATCTTCTTAAGTGCAGTGCTATCTACATCCTTTACTTACAAAGGAGAAAAGGTATAGTTGATACGTTGTGCTGTTTCATACACTGGATTTTTTTCCATGAGGATTTTGATTCTCCATGCTATGCTTCCTTTGTGAGAAGGTTTCAGTTCTTCAGTGTAGTTATTACATCCAAAGTCTTTCCAAAACTTCAGAGCTGCAGGAGCATTTAGAACTTAGCTTGGTACTTTATTGACTCAGGGATAGTTGATGGATTCTGATCAGGTCCCCTGGAATTGTGGGTATGTTTGTCCTCATCTTGGTCAAGCCTATTCACGTAATTTGGTGAGAGGGTAAAACACGCTGTTCAATGGCATTTGACCCTGTACTGTTACCAGCAGAAAGAACTTAAGACAAAAAGCAACCGATGTCAGTGGGAACAAGATGATGTTTATTGTCAGTGACCATTATAACGGGTATTTGATCCTGTTGCAGTATCTTTTGAATTAGGCAACCAAGCCTATATAATCATGCTAATTATTGAGATGCAGCCTGCTTTTCTCTGAGTTTTTAGTTTCGTGCCAGGTAATGTACCGAACTTTTCCAGGAGACGTGCAGGCAAGAGCATGTGTAGACAAACACCTGTTCTTCCTGTGTTTGGCAGGAGGATTTGATGTGTAGTTTTTAATTGAATATGGGAAGACACAGTGTTTTACAGCATAAGTAAAGATGGACAGCTAATCAGCTGAAGTACAGCTGAGAGCTGAGCCTTCTGAGTTTGAAGACTTGGTGGGTTTTTATGTTTGCTTATTTTTTTAAGCATCAGTCTCAGAATCTCCTTGGGATTTGCCAGTCAAGCAAATAAATATGAAAAGCTAAATATGGATCCAAACTGCTGCAAGCAGTGGTGATCCATATATTTTATCTAGAGCCACAAAGTAGATATCTTATGTGTCTAACTTTTTTTCCTTTTTCTACCCTCCCTCCCACACCTGATGAAACTATTTAGCTTTGAAATGTTGGAAGACCACATACCTGAAGCGGCAGTGGGCTTGTTTAAACATCATTTTCTGGTATTAGTTTTATAGATCCAGATATGACTAATAAGGAAGTTTCTTCATTCAGTGTTTGTGGATGACCAATTTGTACTAGTATGAGGAACAAAGCTGGTATGAGGAGGTCGTGTCGCCCAGGCAGCAGTTCATACCCCAGAGTGAGTCATGACACTGATATCTTAAGCCGCAGGGATAAAACATGGTAGCAAAACTCAAACATAGGGCTTTTATCTTCTGCCTTTTTTTGGAGATGTTCCCAAGCAGGCTTATTTCACTAACGCTCATGGTGCTAATATGTCTAGGTTTAGGGCATTCATTTGAGTTCTCCACCTCCCTTTTATTGTAACAGAATGAAGATGGTAACTGCATGGTAAATCAGAATAGTGAGCGTAGGAAATATCTTTTGCATATCTCTAGATGAGTTCTCATAGTACATTCCTCCTTTTTTTAGTCACTTTGGGGATTCGAATGTACGTTGTAGCAGTGGAGAAGGTAGAGGTTTTTGTGGTGTTAAATTATGTTTTTCTTCCAGAGATGGTGTTTCCTTTGGAGCTAGAGAGCAGGCACAACATAACAAAATTATCATATCAAATTCTTGCACGTCCGAAAATCATACTGCTAATTTTAGTGGGTCTAAAGGCAGTACTGTCTAAAGGTAGTCCTGATAGGTAGGCAGGCCCATTCTATATCACAGACTTCTCTACGGGAGAGTTGCTTTGTGCATGAAGAGTAGTTCACTCCACACTTTCCTCCCAGGATCACTGCTGAAATCAGAAGGGCAGGATATTTGCAGTTGACAAATGCTTTTAGTGGCGTCTTCAATTAAGTCAGTAGATCTTTCCTAATTCCATTTCCCTCTGCACTAAAAACTCCCTACCAGTACATGATGATGCTTTTCAAACCATGAAACCATCTTAAAAATTTAATCTGGATAATATGTAAAACCAGTAACAGAATCAGAGTTCAATAAAATATAGACATGGTTTCAGACTAATGTAAAACAAGGCCAGATTAGGCTGTGATATAATTTTAAGGCTAACCTTCAGGGAGCTGTTGTCAGGAACTGTGGTGCAGAGTGGTTGAAATATTAGATCAGCTATGTTAATCGGTTTGGGGTTTTTTTTTGGAAAACCTCTTGGGAAATAATCTTTCTAGATTTGTTTGGAGCATCTGTATAGATCTGAGCAGGGAAACACTACTGGTTTTGAAATTTTAAATCACTGGATAATTCTCTGTAGACTAATCCTATCATCAGTTGTATTAATAATATAAGTGATTTTAGTACAGAGTGTTCAGTAGATATTGATTCACTTCTCTTTTGGAGCTAGTCAAGCTTTCAGATAGTATATTTGTGTTTACATGGTATTAAAGGACTCAGTGTGTCTAATAAGACCAGTTCAGAACCTTCTACAGCAATTTGTTGATTGGAGAAATTGTTCAAAGTGAGGAGGAAAATTTTGTCATGAGTAGATGTCAGTATCCTTAGCACAGAAACAGGAAGAGAGGAAGGAGAATATAGAATAATAGAAGGAAGGAAATTAGGGTGGTTTAACCTGCAGATGAGAGTTAACAATTTGGGTTCTGCTGCAGGAAGAAATGCGAAGTTGAGTCAATGTATAGCACATACCACATGAACATGCTAAACTGAATAAAATGTATATTCACCTCACAAGAAACAGAATAGTCTTGTGGAGCTGTTTGTTTTCATTAGGCAAATTGGCCTCTGTATTTGTCTTCGAAGCTGTAAACAATGTAAGGCAGCATAGAGCAGCTAAGTGCCATCGTTTAGACTTCACTGTCTGCTTCACTGTGATTTGCTTTTGTGTAAAAATTTATTTAACAGAGATTGTAAGTTTATTTAGGGGCTGTTCCTGTAATAACATGCTCTTTAAGTGCAGTTTAAATAATTTTTATTTTACAATTTTCTCTTTTCAAATGTTTTTCCATTAAGATAGGTTTCCATTTGAGGTAACTTCAAGAGCGTCTGTAGTTCACTTGGTTGGGGACAAGTCTCTGAGGTGTCCCTTGGGCAGCCAGTGAATGACCCGTTGAGAAAGCAGCATCATTCACATGGGTAGCATAAGAATGTGGGCACCAGCGGAAGGGCTCTCCATGTCTAAATAGTGCCATGTTTAAGGTATGTGTAAAAGTTGGATGTAAGGTGCAGAAAAGCCGGGTGCCTTAAGGCTTCCAAGGGAAACCTTAAGGTTCAGAGGGTGCCTACACATTTAAGCCATTTAGGAATCCTCCATTTCTGTTTTCATACTGTTCCTCGCATGGTCAGGTTTGGTCTTCCTTTTACTTCGTGCAAGCCTCTCGAAACAGAGGACACACGGCTAACTCGTGCACGCACCCATGCTCAAGCTTGTGAGGAAAGGTAGCTGAGATAAGGTGCCTGGTGTTTGTTCGGTGATCCAATGTAGGCAGTTAGTGTCACCTCTCATGGAAGAGCCGGGGTTTGCTAGATCAGATCTTCCAGGAAGAGGATTTTTAGGGATTACATGGAGAGGGTGACTTAAATCCTGGAGGCCTGAGGTATTGATAGGGGTTTTTTTTTCTGCCAGGGATTTGCAGTTTAACCTTGGGCAAAATTAATTATCTTGTCCTTGCTCCCCATCTGCAGAGTGGGAACACCACAGGGTAGAAGCTAACATGCACTCCGCTGTGTCTGTGAAAGGAGGGTGCTTGGTCACTCATCTAAGTCATTCAGTTTACCCGTTGCCACTTAAAATAGCGTCAAGTCAGCGTGACGCATGCTCTGCTCTGTTGTGGCCCACATAACATATGTTGATGTACAAGCTGTGAGCCCTCCATTCCTCTTCCCTAACATGGCCGGCAGGCATCGCCTTCCTTCTTGCGTGTTATCGCAGTCTGACCCTCATGTTCGAAGGGTGCAGGTGGAGCATGTGTTGACGCGGAGGAGATGATGGAGCCAGGAGCTTCTGAAGCACACAACTTCAGAGAGTTTCAACTTACGGAAGAAATTAATATACATCAGGTAAATCTGCGGATGTAAATGAAACCTTAGGACACTTCTACAGCCATGACTAATCCTGCGCATGCAGTGACTCAGCTAGTGAAGGATTTATCAGGAAGGGTCCCAGAGAACTCAGTTATAAACCAATAAATAAAAACATCTTGTTTTCTGTAACAAACAGAATCATTGAATCTAATTTTGTCATCTGTTCCTTATTCTTTCAAAAATAAGCCACCCAAATGTTTATAGCCATGCAAGAGAGGGAGCATCATTTATAGTAAACAAGCCTTTTGCCTTAAATTCACATGTGTTTGCCTCCTGATTCTTGCTCTGTTTCCAAGCTCAAAACTCTGAAACCTGATTGACTCCAAATTGTTTTGTGAAAACATGCTTTTGGTCTGCTTTGTGGTTTATGAGCTGCATGATGATGAAACCAGATGTAATTCATTAGGTTTATATCATCGGTAAGCTGTGTATGTTGGCTGAGGGTAGTTAAAAGATGCTGTAAGACACACAGGTTTTTTTGATGGACTTGGTAACAGAACTTAAAATAAGTATATTATTCATAGTTTGGTTACCCCATAATGAAAAAACCCCACAAAATTCTAGGCTGAATCCAACTTGACATCTGATTCATTCTAAAACATGAATCAAGGCATGCAGATCCTATCACAGATTTCTGCAAGGCTGTTAGGTTTATTATGCTTTTCCATATTTTTTTATTTCAGGTTTTTAATTGGTCTTTTAAAATAAATTAACAGGACAAAAATTAGTTAGTAAAAAAATTTTAACAAAAATGTCGATTTGAAGGTGTTTTTGTTGGCTTTTTGGCTGAGTCAATCCCTAAAATAACAAGTGCAAATTTTCCTTCTCCCTCCTTTCAGCTTAGGTTGTGGCATTTACTGCAAATTAGTATTTAAGGCTGCATCTTGTACTTTGGGGTTGTTTTGTAGTTTATAAACTGCAACTGTCCCAGGATTTTTGTGCACAAAATGTAGCAACCTCCACTCCAGGTGAACATACAGGGAGTATTGCTGTAGGTGCAGGGGCTCTGAGCTAAATGAGGGTGCTTTGTTAAAACTCTTAAACCATTAAAACATGGGATTGTCACCTCTCTTGTCAACTGATACTGCCAAACTGGTTTTGTATATTACTTTGTATCCTGCTTGAGTCCAGCACCTTTTCTTCATATTCATTCTTTCATGACAAACTTTTCTTCCTTAAATACAATCAAGGTCTTCAGAAATTGAGCATGTCCAACATTTTAGCCTATATGTTTTGTTCTCTATCTTGTGACTGGCTTTGAGGAGTCTGTTTAAGAGAACTTTTAAACCAAATATGGCCCAAATATCCCATTTTCTTGCTGTTTTAAATCAGGAATAGACAAACATCATCTGAGCCTGAAGGTTGTGTGTGGCCTTTGATGGCTACTTTAAAAACAGTATTTCACATGTTCTGTATTTTTCCTGGTTCTTTAGCTATGGGTAGTGTGAATGGATAGAAGTAACTTCATTTTATACAGTGATAAAATTGGTTGCTGTGAAAATGTAATTACTTGAAGATATGTCAGTTGTGCTTCTCACTTTCGTTGGAGACACTGAATTAAGCTATTGGACAGGGTATGATTAGTTGATCCTGGAAAATGAAACGCCTCAGGGTGTCTGTTCTGTTTAGAATATTTTTCCTTAGGTCATCTGGGTGATTCTAGCTGGAACATGTAGTAAGTAAAATTTTACAGTGGGAGCCTTTTGCTAAACCTGAAACAGGTAGGCAAATCCCAGGCTGCATCTTAGTGGACAGGAATGTGTGTGTAAAAACTTTGTCAGTTT
>VYZW01018374.1:24146-34988 GCA_013401315.1 Balaeniceps rex | reverse complement strand
AAATGTAGTAGTGCATATTTCACCAGACAAAATCTACCAAGGTCATCTTGGTTTCCCCTCTGCATCCCTGTTGTTGTGGTTGAAGACTTTGCTTTGCACTGAATACTACTGGCTGAGAAAAGGTTATGGCATAGAGTGGAATAGGGAAGCAAGTAGTCTTTTTGTAATCTTGTGGATTTAACATGCTTTACGTCCTGCATGATATTATAAAGAAATGTATGCACTTAGTTTTCCTTATGTTTTCCCTCTGCCCCTTCCTTGTAATGTCTTTCTGTGTAAAAACAAGAACTCTGAAGTAAGAGATTTCAGGGGGGTTTTTTATTTTAAATCTGACTTTGTAAAGTAAAGGTGTTCAGACCATTAGCTTTATAGCACTCGTGGCACTTGTCACAGAGAAGATCACTGAATTGTCTTTCAAGGGGCCTCCAACATTAACACAGAGGTTACTGCAACTAGTACTTTCCTCAACAACATTTATTTGAATACTAACCCAAAAAAGTTGAAGACTTCACAGTTGCCCATGGAACAGAAGTCTTGTAAAGACATGAAAATATGAAACTTTTTCCTGAGCAACAGTGTTAAGCTTTCACCTTAAATGCAAGAAGTAATAGCATAGGCAAATACATTGCCATCATCTGGACTAAGAACAAGTTCATACCTGCAGGGTTTTCCTGACAGTTCATAGATTTTCCTTACTACCCTGCAACATCAGGAAACAAAAGAATGAAGAACACTGTTATTGAAAAATTACTCCTCAGTCAAGGCTTTACTGTGTATTCAAAAGTCATACTACATTTAAGTACTTCTCTTCCTAACTGGTAAGAAGAAAGGGGAAATTATCATCCTGGAACAGGAATTATATGGGATGTGATGCACTAAATCTAGCTGAGCATCAACTAAACTCAATGAAAATCAATTTTGCAGAAGGTATTATTCTTCCATAGTTTTAAACTTTCAGTAAGGCTGGATGAAACAGTAACTAAGAATAAGTATTAGGAAGAGATGATGGAGAGAAAAGCAAAAGTACAATTTTTGGTGATCAAGGACTGTAATTATTACAGGATTTGGAGACAGGGATTCAGACTTGTTTGACTTGTCTTTGTGAACATTAACAGCAGAATTCTTCCACTATTTTCACCTTCATTTGTTCCTTCTTATGTTTTATTTATCATGGGAGAGGCCAGTAGAGGCTTAAATGATAGTCCCTTGGCTACTACTCTTAGATAAAGCAAGCTTTATTGTAGGAGTTCATTGAATCTCAACTGAAGATATCACTGTTACTCTAATTTATAAAGACATTATAAAATGTCTCAATGTAAGCAATCTTCAGACCCTTCCTATGTTCTGAACTTTAAACCTTATTCTTGTAAAACATCCTTTCATTTGAATGTAAGATCAGAACATGACAAGCTCACCCAAATGCACTACAGAAGCATATTAGATGGGTGTTTTCTTTGCAATCACAGGGAAAAGTTAATATTCGCATTAAGTTCAAAAGTCTCACCAGGACATAAAGAGAAGTTTTATATGTCTTATTAACTCAATATTTTTAGATTAGATTCAGAGCTGGAGCTTTTTGTATTAAAAAAAAAAAAGAGTCTAAAGCTCAAGTTGCCCTATACTATGATTTTTATATACAGGACTGAGAACAGTCCAACTTTGCATTGCGCACATAATGGTTTCAAGTGGCATTAGCAAACATATGCCACATTATATGCCATATTAAGCATATAAATTATATATCATTAAAGATGCACTCAGGATAAGGCTGACAATAGCAGACATGAGAACAGAAGAAGGAAGGCCTTGCTCCTTTCCCTATAACAATTGAGTATGGTTTCAAGAATATTTTGACATGCAGAGTTTAAAAAAGACCAAGGTTGCAGCATCAGGCTGAACAAGCTCCTGCCAGAGGTAGAGAAAATATCCAAAACTAAGCTGGACTTAGAAGCCTATTTTTGTAGATCTAGAAGAATCCTTATGATATTTGTTTACCCCAGGAGCCACCGAAAGTTGCCAGAGTAGAAAGAAGCACTGAAGAAAGGGACCATTCAGGAAGGCTGAATGATGGGAGATTACTTCCAAGTATTCACTTTGTCTCTTTTAACTAGCAGGGCTGAGGATTTTTTTCTATTGCTAAGAAGCACCTTGTATCAGGTTTGTATTTTTCATGTTTTTATAAAACAAAGCTCTTAAATTTGGGACATGATGTGTCTTTTGACATGTTCACTTTGAAGTAAAAAAATTAACCAATTAAAATATGCAATAAACACATGAACACCGAAAAAAGATAAAAACCCCTAAAAGTAAATTTTGAAAGCTGTTAAAGGGGTCACAGAACTGATATAAGTGCCAAAAGTTGGTCATTCCAGAAGCATGTGGGTGTGAGTTAACAAACAAACTTTATAAATCTGAACGAAGCAGAAAGGAAGAGAAATATGTATTTTTGTAATATAGATGTCTATGTCATTCAATTTCTTGTCCTGCTGAGCACCTGATTTTTATGTGCTAGACAGTTGTTTGGAACAGCATCAGACAGACCCTGTGACAAATTGGATTTACAGCACTACACAAAACCTGAACACAATATGTAGCTCAGAAGCGCTATCTTCTGATGCAGTTGAAAACTCCCAGTTAACATTAGTACAAAGAGCAAACCTTCATCTGTACAGCACCTGCAAACTGTTTAATTATGTTACAGTACTGCACTGCAGCTGAAGGAGAGTTACAGCTGTATTTGCTGCTGTACATTCTTTTAGGATGGGTGTAGAAGGGTGATAGAGTCTGCAGTTGCCTGAAACCATCAGCCAGTTTGCTATCTGTCCTTCAGAGTATGACCTACTCCAGGTGCATCCAAAATGTGACCTTAAGTGGACATGACAAATAGCGGACAATGCTTTTGGCAGTAGCTGGACTCTGAGAGCTCAACTAACAGAGGCAGCCAACAGACACAGCAGTTTGTGCAGCAGCCTCTAGGTTCTACTTTGGGAACTTCTGGATAGAAGAAGCCTCTTTGCCTATGTCTTTAACATCAATGATGGGCCATGGGACCCCCAGAGCTCTGGGTGGGAGGACTGTGACTGGGCGAGTTTGAACTTTGAACTTGTACAGTATTTGCTGCTGCAACTGAATGCAAATAAGTCTATGGGGTCCAATGGGATTCATCCCACGGTACTGAAAGAGTTGGCCGATGTCATTGTGAGACCTCTCTCCTTTACTTATCAATGGTCTTGGGAATCTGGAGAGGTCTCAGTTGACTGGAAGCTAGCAAATGCTATTCCAATTTTCAAGACGGGCAAGAAAGAAGACCCTGGTAATTATAGGCCTGTCACTTTCTGTGCCTGGTTACGGAGAAGATTATTCTGGGAGTTATTGAAAAATACTTGAAAAACAATGCAGTCATCGATCAAACAAACATGGGTTCATGAAGGGAAAGTAATGCCTTACTAATTTTCTATCTTTTTATGACAACATTACCCACCTAGCAGACAAAGGGAAGGCAGTGGATGTGATTTTTTATTTTAGCCAAGCTTTTGATACCGTCTCTCACGGTATCCTTCTGGATAAAATGTTCAGCATGCAGCTAGAATTACACAATATGATGAGGGAACAATTGGCTGACAGGTCGGGCTCAAAGAGTTATAGTAAATGAGGTAACATCTGGCTGGCAGTCAGTCAGTAGTGGTGTTCCCCAGGGTTCAATTTTAGGGCCAGTTCTCTTCAATGTTTTTATCAAACCTGGACACAGGAGTTGAGTGCACACTAAGTAACTGTGCTGACAATACTAAATTAGAAGGAACCATTGATTCCCTCGAGGGTAGAGAGGCCTTGCAGAGACATCCTGATAGATTAGCGCACTGGGCAATCACCAACTGTATGAAATTTAACAAGGACAAATGCCAGATTTGGCACCTGGGATGATGTAATCCTGGATGTACATACAGACTAAGGGACTAGAGGCTGGAGTGCTGCCCTGCAGAAACAGATCTGGGGGCAGATCATTGATGGTAAGCTTAGTATAAGTCAACAATGTGCCCTGGTGGCCAAAAGGGGCAAATGTATCCTGGGGTGCATTAGGCACAATATAGCTAATCAGTTGAAAGAAGTGGTTGTTCCACTGTGAACTCATTGCTGAGGGGGAGCAGAGAGGGAGGTGCTGATCTCTTCTCTCTGGTGTCCAGTGATAGGATGCAAGGGAATGGCTTAAAGCTGTGTCAGGGGAAGTTCAGATTAGATATTAGGAAAAAGTTATTCACCAAGAGGGTGGTCAATCACTGGAAAAACTCCCCAGGGAAGTGGTCGTAGCCTCAAGACTATTGGTGTTTGAGAAATATTTGGACAATTCTCTCAGATATATCGTTTAAATTTTAGTTGCCTTGTGTGGAGTCAGGAGTTGGACTCGATGATCCTCGTGGGTCCCTTCCAACTCAGGATATTCTAGGATTCTATGATATTCTGGGAAAAGGGTCATTGGGGAATGCCTGGGAACACTCTGAGAATCTTGAGGGTGACTGCTGCTGCCAGGTAAAGACAAGGTAGGTGGAGACACAAAGATGTGGGCCTGAGGAAGCTCTAGCAGTTTCTGATGAGTGTGATCAACTGCCCTTGACCCAGGGCGCCTGAAGCCTTTGTTGCAGCTGTCCGCCGATAAGAGAGGGTCCAGCACCCTTTTAGCTCGTGCCCAGGAGAGGCCTATGTAAAAGTCAGACCCAGAGCACAGCCAATGGATGCAGCACTTTGTGCAGCAGGGTGCAAAGAAGGGGGCCTCAGCTGTGTTCAGACCCAGCAGGTGTTGGAGCAGCTGTACGTGCCAGGGTAGAGGCTTTGACCCAGATGGAGATTCAGGTGGTGGATGCAGCCCTCCAAGTCCCAGGCTGCAGGGCATGCCTGGGACCTCTCTCTGACAGCAGGAGAGATGGCCCTCTGTCCTGCAGGAGTTGTGCTGAATAGAATAGAATAGAATAGAATAGAATAGAATAGAATAGAATAGAATAGAATAGAATAGAATAGAATAGAATAGAATAGAATAGAATATTTCAGTAGGAAGGGATCTGCAACGATCATCTAGTCCAACTGCCTGACCACTTCAGGACATTGACCACCATTCTAGGAAGCTTGTTCCAGTGCTTGACCACCCTCTCAGTAAACAAATGCTTCCTAATATCCAGTCTAAACCTCCCCTGATGCAGCTTTGAACCATTCCCATGCATCCTATCACTGGATCCCAGGGAGAAGAGATCAGCACCTCCCTCTCCATGTCCCCTCCTCAGGAAGCTGTAGAGAACAATGAGATCACCCCTCAACCTTCTTTTCTCCAAACTAGACAAACACAGAGTCCTCAGCTGCTCCTCATAGGAAATGCCTTCCAGCCCTTTCACCAGCTTTGTTGCCCTCCTCTGGATGCATTCAAGGACCTTCACATCCTTCTCAAATTGTGGGGCCCAGAACTGCACACAGTACTCAAGCTGAGGCCGCACCAACACTGTATACAGCGGGATAATCACCTCTTTTGACTGGCTGGTTACACTGTCTTGGAGAAGCTGTGCCACCAAGTGAAGGAGTCACAGGAGGAAGTCAGCAGGCTGCACAGCATCAGAGAAGATGAAAAGGAGACAGACAGGATCTTCTCTGAGACTCAACAGCTTAAACAGCCCTGGACCCCAAATGCAGGAAATGTGCATCCCTAGTGTAGCAGTAAGCGCAGCCTTTGGGGAAGGTGAAGAATGGAAGCTGGTGACTTCTTGTACTGAGAGGAAGACTCCTGCAACACATAAAGACTCACAACTGCAAAATAAGTTCACTGTCTTCAAAGCTGAACATGAGCCAGGTATGCTTTCAGTGAAATATCTGTGCCACTTGACATTATATCATGCAAGACCTGCAGGAGGAAGTGGTAAGTGATAGTAGTGGATTACTCCCTGCTGCAGGGCACAAAGCCATCTATCTGCTGAAATGACCTATTGCCTATGGAAGGGGCTTGGAGAGACTGCCAAAACTTGTCCAACCCTCTGACTATTACCCCTGCTGATCTTCTCTGTGGGCACTGGTGATACTGCCAAGGGCAATCTGGGCAAATGGTGTGAGGACAAGAGGGTCAACAACACCATGAGTCAACAACTGGTTGTGGAGCTGATGTTGGTGACAGGGTTTTGGTTTCTATGACTGTGAGACCTTGTTTGTTGATCAACGTTTGCTATTAGAGATGTGATCCACCTCATTAAGAGGGGCAAAGGTATTGTTGCCAGCAGAATGGCTGGTCTGGTAAGGAGGGCTTTAAACTAGGAATGAAGGAGGAGGGAAAGGTTTACAGCAGCCCTGTGATGGTATGATGGGCAGGGTTGACAAGCAAAGGGCCTGGAGTGAAGTGACTGAAAGGTAACACAAAATCTACAAAATGGGGCTTAAGCAAGGTTACCTCCAGTATTTACATGTAAGCAAGGAAGTACCTACAAGGCACCATTATAGAGAAATCTCCCAAACTCACCCTGGGAAATCAGCATACCAGGATGCCTCTATGAAGCTGAGCCAATCAGTGACGTTGGTAACGCCTCTGTGATAGCATATTTAAGAAGGGTTAAAAACTGCTGCACAACAGCATCTGGGAGAGAGGAGTGAGAATATGTGGGGGGAACAGCCATGCAGACACCAAGATGAGTGAAAGAGGAGGGGGAGGAGGTGCTCCAGGCACTGGAGAAGAGGTTCCCCTGCGGGCCATGATGACGACCATGGTGATGCAGGTTGTTCCTCTGCAGCCCATGGAGGTCCACGGGAGAGCAGATATCCACCTGGCAGCCAATGGAAGACGCCATGCCACAGCAGGTGGATGTGCCCCGAAGGAGGCTGTGACCCCATGGAGAACCTGTGCTGGAGCAGGCTCCTGGGCAGGACCTGTGGCCCTGTGGGTGACCCAGTCCATTCCTGAAGGTCTATACTCCATGGAAAGGACCCATGCTGGAACAGTTCTTGAAGAACTGCAGCCCATGCGAAGGACTCATGCTGGTGCAGTTCATGAGGGACTGCAGCCCGTGTGTGGGACCCCACACTGGAGCAGGGGAAGAGTGTGAGGAGGAAGGAGGAGCGGAGACACTTCTCCCATAAAATCATCCTAGAGAAGCTGTTAAAGTCTGGGCTGGATAAGCAGATAGTGAGGTAGATTGAAAACTAGCTGAAAGACCAGGCCCAGAGAGTGATGATTAGTGGCACGAAGTCTAGTTGGAAGCCAGTAACTAGCAGTGTACCCCAGGGGTCAATATTGGGTCCAGTCCTGTTTAACATCTTCACTAATGATCTGGATGATGGGGCAGTGTACCCCCAGCAAGTTTGCAATGACAGAAAACTGGGAGGACTGGCTGATATGCCAGAGGGTCATGTTGTCATCCAGAGGGACCTCAGCAGGCTGGAGAAATGGGCTGACAGGAACCTCATGAAGTTCAACAAGGGGAAGCCCAAGGACCTGCATCTGGGGAGGAACCACCCCATGCACCAGGACATGCTGGGGGCCACCCAGCTGGAAGGCAGCTTGGCAGAAAAAGGGGTTTTGGTGGACAGCAAGTTGACCATGAACCAGCAATGTGCCCTTGCAGCAAAGAAGGCTCGTGGTATCCTGTGCTGCATTAGGCAAAGTATTGCCAGCAGGTTAAGGGAAGTAATCCTTCTTTTCTACTCAGCACTGGTGAGGCTCCATCTCTAATATTGTGTCAAGTTTCAGGCTCCTCAGAACAAGAGTGTCATGGACATACTGAAGAGAGTCCAACAAAGGGAGCTGAAGATGGTGAAGGGACTGGATCGTCTCTTCTATGAAGAAAGGCTGAGAGAGCTTTAGAATAGAATAGAATAGCACAGAACCGAACAGAGTATTTCAGTTGGAAGGGACCTACAGTGATCATCTAGTCCACCTGCCCAACCACTTCAGGGCTGACCAAAAGTTAAAGCATGTTATTAACGGCATTGTCCAAATGCCCCTTAAACACTGACAGGCATGCAGCATTAAGCACCTCTCTACGAAGCCTGTGCTAGTGTTTGACAATTCTTGCTGTAAAGAAATGCTTCCTAAAGTCAAGTTGGGACTGGTCAGCCTGGAGATCATCCACCAAGGTATATGAACTTTTAAAGACAGGGTGTAAAGGAGGTGGAACCAGGCTCATTTCAGTGGTGCCCAGTGAAAGGACAAGAGGCAATGGGCACAAACTGAAACACAGGAGGTTCCGTCTGACCATCAGGAAACATGGAAACATGTTTTTACTGTGAGGGTGAGTAAGCACTTGCATAGTTTGCCCAGAGAGGTTGTGGAGCCTCTATCCTTGGAGATATTCGAAAGCCATCCGGATGTGGTCCTGCGCAACCAGCTCTAGGTGGCCCTGCTTGAGCAGGGGAGGTTGTACTAAATAAACTCCAGAGGTCCTCAACCGTTTTGATTCTGTATCCTTCCTGCATGGGGTAACTAGTAATTTCACCAAATTCCTCTTTCTTTGGGACTTTCCTGGACTCATCTTCATGCTTCTGAACTTAACTTGTACTCTAAAGAAACTCTGTAAGTTAAAACTACTTTAAATTCTCCTACCTTTCCCAAGGATCTCCTAGTTTCTACAGTGAATGAATCCATCTGTCAAGCTCTTAAACTGAACAGCAAGAGCTATATCTTGTCCTCAGCTCATCTAAGGATTAGACATTTTAAACCATCGTATTGAAATTTAAGGAAGTTTTCTATCATCATTCTTACCCTGCCTCCTAAGCTTGTGAATTTCACTTCTTAGTGAGTTGAAAATAAAGATGGACAAGCTTGATGAGCAAGCTCCCTTCTTGGGATGTAAATAATTGAATGAATAGCATAGAAAACTAAATCATTTCTATTATGTATGAATGACTAGGTCTCCAGCAGATATTCTAATTTGCTGCCTGCATGTCTTAAGTATGACAATATATTGAAAATTTATATTGAAATATTTTGAAAAGAGGTTCACTCAGCTGGTATTTCTTCAAGGAGAATAGATGAAGTAAGGAAAAAGCAACATGTTAGATGATATATTGCATAAGAAATTTCCAGAAATTATCTGCATTTTGATCGCTTTGCCTCCCAGCTGTTCTTCGAATATGAAGCACCTGTTAAAATTACACCAAGCCCAATGTTTCTAAAAGGCTTTTCATTCCTTTCAGTCTCTTACAGGTTGCTGTGCTAATACATCAGGTCATTATGCAAATTAAGAAATACAGCATGAAAGAGAAGAGTTTCGGCACAAATTTCATTTTGTCAGGTTTTTCTGCTTTTGAAGTGTCCACACTTGTGGTTGTTTTATTTATAAAGGTGTTGTGCAGTATGTGTCACTTCTCCCAGATATCGTTTAAAGAGCTGAATATCCCGTACCTCACGAAACTCATATTTCCAGAACAATTCACCACTTTTTTTTTAAGTTGTTTTGTTTAAACATCCAGGAAATTAATCTCATTTTGGCAGTTTGTAACTCTGCTCATACTAATTTGCCTACTCTTTACAAAATGAGGTTTTGTTCCAAGAATGTTTAAAATGGGAAAGTTAAGTTAAAGTTCAAAAAATACTTACTATTTTACATTAAGGCATATTGTATCTTCAAGTGATTTTGGACAATATTTTTTTCATGAACAAAATTTAGCTTATACAAAAATTAACCTTAAATAGACAGAAGAAATGTGACATAATTTGAACAACAAATATAAATGCTTGCCTTTAACAGTATCTAAACACAGTTCAGTACCCTTTCCATGTCAGAAAAAGTGAGGACTTGCAACAGCCTTGCAGTGGAAACCATCTATTCAAGGGGGCTTTTCTTTTGTAGCTCACAGTCATCTACAATTCTATCACATATAAATATAAACTACCAGGCACATTTATAGATTTATATGCTAAGTACCATCGTATATTTCCTCCAAAGATTAACTGATATAGGGAGTCCAGGAGTCAGATACTGACTGCTGAGCACAGATATTTGGGCTGAAACAGAACCACTTTTGGGTTTTGGATTCATGTTCTGAGAGTTCACCCCCTGTAGGCTAATGACACTGGAATACTTACAATGACTTTATAATCAGAGGACCTTATTCTCCTCTAAATTCTCAGAAAACAAATGAGTGAATCTGTAAGGAACTTCCTACTTAGTAAACTGCAATTTTTTCTCCCAGAAACAACAAATTCCTAAGCCACTTTCTAAGCTAGCTAATGCCCTAAAAATCTATCCAGGAACATGGACACTATTGGATGTCTTGTTGCTCTGCAACGGTTCCATTAAAAAAAAAAAATGTGACAAATGTATTGGTATCCTCAACTGCATTAGACAAAGTATTGCCAGCAGCTTGAGGAAGGGAGTCCTTCCCCTCTTCTCAGCAGTGGTGAGGCCACACCTGGAGTACTGTATCCAATTCTGGGCTCCCCAGTACAAGAGAGACATGGACATTCCGGAGACAGTTCAACAAAGGACCATGAAGATGATGAAGGGACTGGAACATGTCTCCTATGAGGAAAGGCTGAGAGAGCTGGGACTGTTCCACCTGGAGAAGACAAGGCTCAAGGGGATCTTACCAATGTATATAAAAAGCTGAAAGGAGGGTTCAAAGAGGACAGAGACAGGCTCTATTCAGTGGTGCCCTGTGACAAGACAAGAGGCAATGGGCACAAACTAAAACATAGGAGGTTCCATCTGAACATCAGGAAACACTTTTTTACTGTGAGGGTGAGTAAGCACTGGCACAGTTTGCCCAGAGAGGTTGTGGAGTCTTCCTCCTTGGAGATATTCAAAAGCCATCTGGACATAGTCCCGGGCAACCAGCTCTTGGTGTCCTTGCTTGAGCAGGGAGGTTGGACCAGATGACCTC
>VYZW01018374.1:4398-18444 GCA_013401315.1 Balaeniceps rex | reverse complement strand
AAGGGATTCTTTAACACACTCAAAGATTCCTCAGCTTACATAGGCACCCTTCAAAAATGAAGCGTTAAATTCCCATACTGGCTTTCTGAAAGAACTGCCTCACAAATCCCTTCTGTTCACCTCCTTTTATTTTTTTAATAAAAGTGTGCTCAACAGAATGGATTTTCTGGTCTTTTTGTATAAATAAAATTGTAATTTATTTTATAATATGGAAGTATTTATTAACTGTTGGTGAAATACCGTATAATATCCTATATTGCACACACATGATTTTATTGTTTTTAAAGAAATTTTAAAATTCCGCCTATATACAACACACAAAAAATCAGAATTTAGAATGTCTAATCTTCTAACTGTGGAGCATAAAATATTGCATAAAGTAACAGAAATAAAGCTTGAAATTATCTGAAAAAGAATAACAGGAATGTGTGTCTTTCTCTTTAAACTGAGGGGCACTTAAATGTCATGTTACTATCAAAAGGCTGACCATGTGTGTCTCAATCAGAAAACACTCTGCTGAACCTTCCAATTTTTCATTAGAATGATCCTAGAAAGTCATTATCATAACAGTATGTATTGGGTAACACATAGTTCCCTACAAAGCTTTTCAATGAGTTATCCAGGAATTAACAGAACTTCTCATGTGGCTTTCATGCAATTATTGTAAATTAGACGTATTACAGACATATCTGTAACACCCTCCCTTGTGCTGTGCCTTGACAGTCAAGATCAGATGTGGCAGTTGAGGAACATCTACAAAAATTTAAAAGACTTTGAACAAGGGATATAATTTTAAGAAAGATGCTTTTAATTGATGAAGTAATCTCTCCTGCTAATACTCTAGCACTATCATTTGGGATAATTTTGAAAATGTTACCAGCTGAGTTTAATTACACAAACTTTTACATGAGAAAATGTACTAGAGAAGTAAAAGGGAAGAAGAGTAGGGTGAGTGAGAGTAAAATGTGCAAAACTTGATCTTTGCTATCACAGTCCTTCAGTGACCACATCTATGAAAAAAAATTAAAGTCGTGGCCCCTAGTATTGAAAATTAATGTCCTTGAAGGCCTCTACAACTGGTGTGAGCCCTTTAACCAAAACTGGACACTTATTTTTTATTTACTAAGCACAATTTTTTACATTGGTCACAGAAATATGCTATGAACATTCTCTACAGCTAAAAGAGTAAGTAGAGGCTATATTTAATTTGCAAGAGGTTCCACATTGGTTTTAAAATTAAATCAGAATTTGCAAACAGTTGTACACAATGTTGGTAGCACAGAAGGGTCTTTGGTTAAATAATTTCTTCATTGTTTTCCTAAGAATCTGAGAAGACAAATGGCTACCCCTTCTCAAAATTCTTCTCAAACCTCCTGTGGATTAATGACAGGCTGAGGGGCAGATAGTTAAGCATGTTTAACAAGAAACAAACAAACAAACAAACAAGCCCAGCAATCATGAATAAAACTGAGAAGAAAAAAAAATCAGTCTGTAAATTACAATCTCCCGACTACGCTGCCATGTGAGTTCATTAACATCGCCGATACTCCAGTCAAATAAGTAGTTCCACTGGAGGTCAGAAGGTGACGAAAAGTACAGAATCAATAGTAAGTATTCCTCTGATATCAATGGAAATTGTGTCCTGTCTGTTTTTATAGGACTGTACTGTTAAATTTTTCACATGTGGTCAGGCAGAGCATAAAGGAAAATGTATTACCTTGAAATTATTCGAGGAAACAGACAGTGAAAATCTGGGGGGCCACCTGTGTGTGTTAATCTTAAATTTAATTACAAGTCAGTTTTCATAATAGTTGTGTGTAATACGAGGTGATCAGATAAATTAGGTTTGGAAGAACATGGGATAGTTTCTTAAAAAGCAAAATACAGACCAGTCTATAAAATATGCAGATTGCAGTAAAAGAGCAAAGTATGTTGTCCATAGGAGTAGAGGTAGAAGAAAATGCATAGAATGCATAGAATACATAGAATTTGAGCTATAGTAATTTTCCATGGGAAAATATCTAGTGTTTTAGGAAGAAAGGCAATATCTACTGCCTTTGCTGAAGTTGTGGACCATCTTGTACTACAGAAAATCCTTTGTGGAGAGAAGAAAGATGTTGCCATACAGGGTATTTCCTCACCCTCATCACTTTCAATACAGAAAGACTATGATTAGCACAGGTCTGAGATTTTCCAAGAAAAATTATTTCTAGGATGGATTTTCCAATTTCTGGTTGGAAGTAGAAAGACAAGTATGGACCTATGTAAGCAATGGCACTATGATCAGAGCAGTCACCTGAGATGTGAGACTGGATGCTTGACTCCCTATCTAGAATTAGACTGAGCAAGGGTCTGAGGCTGGTGGTATACAAGACTTGATGAGGGTATAGTCAGTGGCTCTCAGTATGGATGGATGGGTATATACGTGCATTTTCATCTCTGGTTTTTTGTTTTAACAAACATGGAGAAGTCTTGGTTTTGTTCAGATGCAAAATAAGATTAAAAACATGCACAGAATTTTTTCAGTATAGCTCCAGATAAAAACTGAATGGAGATTACAGATGATCAGGTCTGTAATTTTAAAATAGTGCAGTACAAACAAGAGTGAGTGGACAGCAGACAGGAAATCTGTAGAATCTTGAAGACACTTCGACATATGGAATTAGTATTATCTGCCCAGAGAGCAGATAATTCACACCATCTCTGTCAGAAAATTTGGACACAGTTAGATAACCATGAGTTAGAAGCCTAAGTTTGCCATTCATTCAAAGAAAGTGCTACCAGGTGGTAATTCAGAGCACCTAAGATGGATAAGTAGGGGAGACATGTCCCCAGACCTATCAGATATATCAAAAATATTTTCTTCTTCAACATAGAAATAGTCCGCAAGTGGAATTCTAAATGACAATAAAATATCTGGGAAGAACAACAGCAACCTGAGTGAGACATATGGATTACAGACTTGATTATTTAATGTGGCATGAAAATAATTTTAAGACCATCCAGAGTTTCTCCGTCTTGCAAATAAATCACCACAGACATGGAAAGCAGAAAGAACACACCAGCTTTTTTGACAGGACATACTGCTGTTCTTAATGATACCTTATTAAATTCAACCACCATCATCAGCTTTTTATATTATCAGAAAGCTAGTAGAATTAGTTTCCAGGAAAGTGAAGTACTAAGTAGGGGTTCTGAGAGTGCGTAAAAATACAATCTGTCTGCAACAGCAAAGCTGCATTCACTTTGAAACACTTGAGTAGCTAAGGCAGAAAATGAGGCATTTTGATCATTTCACTCCAAACTGCCTCTTTATACCTTAACCATGTTAAAGCAGAATTGAACGCTATACAAAGGCAATCTGCTTCCACTGTTAAGATACAGAAAATCAGGAAAAGTGAAGAAAAAATATCCTACTCTTATGGGGAAAAAAGCCTAATTACATATGGGATGCTGAACATTTGGTGGAAATGGCAGACATTTTCAAATAGCAATGCTGGTTCTGAAAAATGTGAACTATTGATCCAAATATTGGTGGGGAAGGGTGATTATTCTCTTTCTCTCAAGCCTAGCATTCAGAGGTGAATAAAGATGTGAAACAGCTAGCTGAAAAATGAAAGAAGCAGGAAGGAACATCAGTCTGTGCAAAGCATCATTTTCCTATTGATGCTAGAAAATTTGTAGGCATTATTCATACCAAATACTCAAACACAATACACCAAGATCACAAAGCAACAACTTTGAAAGAAACTCTGTCTTCACATCTATAGTTTTAAAGCTGGGAAAAACAAAACCTACACATATTTAATTTGAATTCTATGTCAATGAGTGACTTGATACTCAGGAACTGTATGGCCTCTCTGAAGGCTGCTCTGCTATTTATTTCTTACTGAGCTCTTGAGTATGTTGTTATCGAAGAGGCAATACAGATAACACTACAATATCCTGACTAAGCCTCAGCAAGATCCTGTTTCCAGGGAATAATTTTTCTGCCAAAAGGAATTTAGTGAGGTGGCAGATTGTGAAGGATATTCTCCAGCCTTCCTGGCCAAGAATACAGAAATAATTCTTCAGGTGACCAAAGAATAGTTTCAGCCAGGAACTAAACCAAGATATAGAATCACAATTTCCACAGAACTTTTCAGAATGGCATGAAACCTCATATGATATGCGTTGCCACTGCCACTTCAAAAGTCATGATTTCCTTGCATTTGGATACCTATCACCAGCCATTTACAGATCTGATGGACTCACCTCACCATCTTTGAGATGGTTGTATATATAAATAGTAAAGTATGTAGTATGAGATTGACAATTTTTTTAATTTCATACAGGACTTGAATGACTGTGATGCTGCTCACGGTCACCCTGAAAACTGTATTTGGAATAAAATACCATCTCATAATGGTAAAATTAAATTTGCAAATTAAACAGTAGCTATACAGAGATACTTTTCACCATTTTTGGAATGGGACCTAAGCTAAAGTACCAAGCCATGTACAGTCCACTTACTATTACCTGCTGCTGTTGTTTCACATGGGCACCAGTGATACAGCCAGGAGCAGTCTGAGGAGTATCAAGAAGGATTACAGAGCCCTGGGAGTGGCCGTAAGGGACTCTGAAGTGCAGGTAGTTTTTTCATCAGTCCTCCTGGTCAAAGGGAAGGGGTTTGAAAGGGCCAGTTGAATCTGGTGAATCAACAAATGGTTACAGGACTGGTGCCACAGCCATAGGTTTGGCTACTTAGACCATGGGACTCGCTTTGAGAACCCTCGACCCTAGGTCAACTAGGGGCTGATGGAGTCCATTTGTCAGAGAAGGGGAAGAGCATCTTCCCCCATAGGCTTGCCAAGCTGGTGAAGAGGCCTTTAAACTAAAGCCGCTGGGGGAGGGGAACCTTAATCCATCCCACTCCTGCCAGTTTGATGTCAGAGCCAGCAATAGATGCCCAGAGCCTGGAGAAGGATCACAGGTCAGCAGGAGAGCACCTTCAGAGCAGCGCAAAGGAATTCCATCCACTCCAGCCAGTAAGTCAGCTTCATCGGGGGTCCAACATAGAGGCATTTGCCTCTATGCAAACACACATAGCATGGGGAATAAACAAGAGCAGTTAGAGACATGCACACATCTGCAGGGCTATGATCTTATTGGCATCATGGAGACATGGTGGGATGACTCCTATGACTGGAGCGTTGGAATGGAAGGATCATAGAATCATAGAATCATAGAATGCTTTGGGTTGGAAGGGACCTTTAGAGGTCATCTAGTCCAACCCCCCTGCAGTGATCAGGGACATCATCAACTAGATCAGGTTGCTCAGAGCCCTGTCCAACCTGACCTTGAATGTTACCAGGGACGGGGCCTCCACTACCTGTCTGGGCAACCTGTTCCAGTGCTTCACCACCCTCATTGTTAAAAATTTCTTCCTTATATCTAGCCTAAATCTACCCTCCTTTAGTTTAAAACCATTACTCCTTGTCCTGTCACAACAGGCCTTACTAAAAAGACTGTCCCCATCTTTCCTATAGGCCCCCTTCAAGTACTGAAACGCCGCAATAAGGTCCCCCGCAGTCTTCTCTTTTCCAGGCTGGACAACCCCAATTCTTTCAGCCTGTCCTCATAGGAGAGGTGCTCCAGCCCTCGGATCATTTTCGTGGCCCTCTTCTGGACCCACTCCAACAGCTCCATGTCCTTCTTGTGCTGAGGGCTCCAGAGCTGGACGCAGTACTCCAGGTGGGGTCTCACCAGAGCCGAGTAGAGGGGCAGAATCACCTCCCTCGACCTGCTGGCCACGCTTCTTTGGATGCAGCCCAGGATACGGTTGGCCTTCTGGGCTGCGAGCACACACTGTTGGCTCATGTCCAGCTTTTCATCCACCAGTACCTCCAAGTCCTTCTCCACAGGGCTGCTCTCAATCCACTCATCTCCCATCCTGTATCGATATCGGGGGTTGCCCCGACCCAGGTGCAGGACCTTGCACTTGGCCTTGTTGAACCTCATGAGGTTTGCACAGGCCCACCTCTCCAGCCTGTCCAGGTCCCTTTGGATGACATCCCGTCCCTCAGGCGTGTCAACTGCACCACTCAGCTTGGTGTCATCTGCAAACTTGCTGAGGGTGCACTCGATCTCGCTGTCTATGTCATTGATGAAAATATTAAACAGGGGAGACGAGGAGGGGGTGTTGCCCTCTATGTCAATGACCAGCTGGGGATGGATGAGTAGCCAACAGAGAGCTTATGGGTCAGGATTAAAGGGAGGGAAGAGGCAGGTGACATTATAGTGGGGGACTGCTACAGATCACCTGACCAGGAAGACTGAGCAGATGAGGCCCTCTGTAGACAAATAGGAGCAGCCTCATGTTCACAAGCCCTGGTCCTCACGGGGGACATCAACCACCCCAATATCTGTTGGAGGGACAACGCAGCAGGGCATAAGGAATCCGGAAGGTTCCTGTAATGCGTTGATGACAACATCCTTCTCCAGGTGATAGAGGAGCCAATGAGGAGAAGTGCTATGCCAGACCTTGTTCTCACCAACAAGGAGGGGCTGGTGGGGCATGTGAAGCTCAAGGGCAGCCTTGGCTGCAGTGACCATGAAATAGTAGAGTTCAAGATCCTTAGGGCACTGAGGAGTGTGCGCAGCAAGCTCACTACCCGGGACTTCAGGAGAGCAGGCTTTGGCATCTTTAGGTATCTGCTTGGTAGAGTACCATGGAATAAAGTCCTGGAGGGAAGAGGAGCCCAACAAAGCTGACTGATATTGAAGGATCACCTCCTCTGAACTCAGGAGCAATGTATCCCAACAAAAAGGAAATCAAGCAAAAATGCAAGGAGGCCTGCATGGATGAACAGGGAGCTCCTGGACAAACTCAAAGAGAAGGCTCTGGGGAAACCTTATAGCAGCCTTTCAGTACCTGAAGGGGCCCTACAAGAAAGCTGGAGAGGGACTTTTTACAAGGGTATGTAGTGATAGGACAAGGGGTAATGGCTTTAAACTGAAAGAGGGTAGATTTAGATTGNGGCTTTAAACTGAAAGAGGGTAGATTTAGATTGGATATAAGGAAGAAATTCTTCACTATGAGTGTGGTGAGGTGCTGGAACAGGTTGCCCAGAGAAGTTGTGGATGCCCCATCCCTGGAAGTGTTCAACACCAGGCTGGATGGGGCTTTGAGCAACGTGGTCTAGTGGAAGGTGCCCCTGCCCATGGCAGGGGGCTTGGAACTAGATGATCTTTAAGGTCCCTTCCAACCCAAACCATTCTATTCTACATAATGTATAACATTTTGGTTGAAGGTAAGTCATCATATTGGTATATTGTGCCACCTTCCCAAATGTGTTTGACCTTACACTGTAGTTTAAAAGGAGTTGTCCTTAAAAATGCAAATAAAATACTTAGCATGTTATTATCCATGCAGTGAATTTAAATCTTTTAGTCATATCATTACAGACCATTTTATATGCAAACTGAGTGCTCAACTTAAATATTTGACATTTTCCTCATTGTCTTAATAACAATTGTAATTTAAGGTCGGATACTGAGCTTCGCTCCAAGGAGTCATTTATAAAGACTTATAATTTTGTCAAACTTTTGTAGTAGAAGATGAAAGTTAGCACAAATTGTTAATCACATTTTAAACAAAAATGTGCATTGGAGGACCAGTTGTTACTTTATTTTCAAGAGTTAAAAAAAGGGCAAGCACTTGGAAGTAAAAAAAATAATAATGATTTAACCCNGAGTAGAGGGGCAGAATCACCTCCCTCGACCTGCTGGCCACGCTTCTTTGGATGCAGCCCAGGATACGGTTGGCCTTCTGGGCTGCGAGCACACACTGTTGGCTCATGTCCAGCTTTTCATCCACCAGTACCTCCAAGTCCTTCTCCACAGGGCTGCTCTCAATCCACTCATCTCCCATCCTGTATCGATATCGGGGGTTGCCCCGACCCAGGTGCAGGACCTTGCACTTGGCCTTGTTGAACCTCATGAGGTTTGCACAGGCCCACCTCTCCAGCCTGTCCAGGTCCCTTTGGATGACATCCCGTCCCTCAGGCGTGTCAACTGCACCACTCAGCTTGGTGTCATCTGCAAACTTGCTGAGGGTGCACTCGATCTCGCTGTCTATGTCATTGATGAAAATATTAAACAGGGGAGACGAGGAGGGGGTGTTGCCCTCTATGTCAATGACCAGCTGGGGATGGATGAGTAGCCAACAGAGAGCTTATGGGTCAGGATTAAAGGGAGGGAAGAGGCAGGTGACATTATAGTGGGGGACTGCTACAGATCACCTGACCAGGAAGACTGAGCAGATGAGGCCCTCTGTAGACAAATAGGAGCAGCCTCATGTTCACAAGCCCTGGTCCTCACGGGGGACATCAACCACCCCAATATCTGTTGGAGGGACAACGCAGCAGGGCATAAGGAATCCGGAAGGTTCCTGTAATGCGTTGATGACAACATCCTTCTCCAGGTGATAGAGGAGCCAATGAGGAGAAGTGCTATGCCAGACCTTGTTCTCACCAACAAGGAGGGGCTGGTGGGGCATGTGAAGCTCAAGGGCAGCCTTGGCTGCAGTGACCATGAAATAGTAGAGTTCAAGATCCTTAGGGCACTGAGGAGGGTGCGCAGCAAGCTCACTACCCGGGACTTCAGGAGAGCAGGCTTTGGCATCTTTAGGTATCTGCTTGGTAGAGTACCATGGAATAAAGTCCTGGAGGGAAGAGGAGCCCAACAAAGCTGACTGATATTGAAGGATCACCTCCTCTGAACTCAGGAGCAATGTATCCCAACAAAAAGGAAATCAAGCAAAAATGCAAGGAGGCCTGCATGGATGAACAGGGAGCTCCTGGACAAACTCAAAGAGAAGGCTCTGGGGAAACCTTATAGCAGCCTTTCAGTACCTGAAGGGGCCCTACAAGAAAGCTGGAGAGGGACTTTTTACAAGGGTATGTAGTGATAGGACAAGGGGTAATGGCTTTAAACTGAAAGAGGGTAGATTTAGATTGGATATAAGGAAGAAATTCTTCACTATGAGTGTGGTGAGGTGCTGGAACAGGTTGCCCAGAGAAGTTGTGGATGCCCCATCCCTGGAAGTGTTCAACACCAGGCTGGATGGGGCTTTGAGCAACGTGGTCTAGTGGAAGGTGCCCCTGCCCATGGCAGGGGGCTTGGAACTAGATGATCTTTAAGGTCCCTTCCAACCCAAACCATTCTATTCTACATAATGTATAACATTTTGGTTGAAGGTAAGTCATCATATTGGTATATTGTGCCACCTTCCCAAATGTGTTTGACCTTACACTGTAGTTTAAAAGGAGTTGTCCTTAAAAATGCAAATAAAATACTTAGCATGTTATTATCCATGCAGTGAATTTAAATCTTTTAGTCATATCATTACAGACCATTTTATATGCAAACTGAGTGCTCAACTTAAATATTTGACATTTTCCTCATTGTCTTAATAACAATTGTAATTTAAGGTCGGATACTGAGCTTCGCTCCAAGGAGTCATTTATAAAGACTTATAATTTTGTCAAACTTTTGTAGTAGAAGATGAAAGTTAGCACAAATTGTTAATCACATTTTAAACAAAAATGTGCATTGGAGGACCAGTTGTTACTTTATTTTCAAGAGTTAAAAAAAGGGCAAGCACTTGGAAGTAAAAAAAATAATAATGATTTAACCCTAGAAAAGTTTGTGTTAGCAGTGAATGAGACTGCAGTTCTGCAAAATATGTAGATGATAACATTCAATTAAAAATTTATCACACTTCATATGCATTGGGGAGGAGAATTAAAGAAGTTACTAGCAAGTTCCTACAAGTAACGTGCAAAATGATTTAATTTTGCATTTTTATCCTTAACTAAACATATCTGCTATTGTTTGGTTTTAGAACAAATGAAATAAAAACCTTTTGAATAATAGTGTAGGGTTGCTACTTGCATATGAAAGGCATAATAGGGCTAAACACACTATATAGGGGTTTTTTTGTGCAAGAAAAACATTTATTCTTTAAAAGTATATAAATAAGCAATACTGGAACATTTTTAGACCAAAAAGAGATTTTCCCCCTCACATTGGTACATCCTAAATCAGCCTTGCTACCTAGTTTCACTGCCTTACTAGATGATTCAAGAGCCAAAGAACAATATTCTGAAAAGGCGAAATAGAAATTACTTTTTTATGAGGCTGAGATTTGACCAACCACAGCAAGGCAATGCTATTCAGTCCAGATACTTTTATTTATATTGACCAAAGAGTTATTAGAATCATCTTCTGTCTTCTTTTTCTGTATATTTTCTTGCATATAATACAGCTCCAACCAAGTGCACAGCAATTTCTAAAACCATCTGATGGTAAGGCACAAAACAGGCCATTCAAAACTGTTAATGAAATGCTGATCATCCACTAGCAGTGGATGAAGCCTACCCAAGACACGAGTTTTGAAAAAAGTTAAAAATTGAATAGTTCAAAAACACAAAGAAAGAAGGTGGGGGAGAACCTTCTCATATTCTTAAGTCTTTCATTATGTCCAGTGTCAGCAGTCACCATTTGCATCAAAATGTGAGGTTTACTTGCCCTGAGCATTGGAAAAGGAGGTTTTATGGACAGGTGTTTCTCATTAAACACTTGTAGTTTGGAAAAACATCATCTAACCAATGTTTTCACCTGGTAAAAGAAAGACTAATGTAAAACAGTATGACAGTTTCTAAAGAGCCGTTTAAATTGCGGTGGAAATCACTTACAGAAACTGAGGAAAATCACAATATGAACAAACAAAAGAGCAAAAGAGAGTGATGTATCAAGAATATTTATTAGGAAATTGGCTAATTCTCTGGGATAATTATAGCTACTGAGCAGAAAGGCTGAGCACCCCGGACCCAACTGACATTCATGAGGGACACTGGTACTCTGTATCTCTAATAAATCGGCTTATTGTTTGTGGGGCTTAAAGGAAAAATACCTCACTAGAAAAGTAGCACATGCAAATTTTAAAATTAACTAGGACAAACCGAAGTGTTTCCCAATTTGAGATGTTTTTATAAATAATTTAGAGTCTCTATCTGGCAAGTTTAGAGTGAAATGATGTAGCAGAAAAGCAAGGAAAAAAATGGCAGACCACAAAAGTGAGATTGCTCTAGCACTAACGGGACTGCTGGGCCCAAACTCCAAGTTACTCCTTCCCTACAGGAAATAACTTTATAAATTACATGTCATTGATACTCTAGACCCCCATACTCTATTCTGTATTTTCTCTCTTTGTGACTAATATGGAAACAGAAGCAGACATGGCAGTGATTTTCTTTCTCAAACATAATTACAGGCATATTTATTCCTGTGTGTAAATTAGTTTACAGCTCTGCTACCTGTTCTACAAGAGCAGAGATTAATGGAATACAGACTAATGTTATGTAAAAATAAAATTACTGGGAACATTATAAATTATCAACATGGTGTTGGTGTGAGAAAATTAAACAAGAAAGACAGTGATTGGTGGGTTTAAGTCTGATATTTATTCTAGGATATAATTAGCAGCCAAATGTACATTTTGACAAGGAAGTCTATACAAAGATAACTTTTAAACTATAACTAGATTTAATTTTATTTCTTTAATCACTTTTCAAACAGTTCAGACTTTACAAGAAATAAGGAAAGATCCATATTCATATTTCCAACAATTATGATCACAGAGACTTGTCAGATTTGGTGATATGCTACATAAACACACAGGTAGGACCAAAAAGCTTATTTGAGGAAGATCTTAAATACATAACATGCTCTGCAGAAAAAGAAACAAAACAATTCTTCTTTTTTCCTAGGATCTGGCATCTGGCAATGCCATGAAATTATGTAGTGCTCACAACAATGTAATATCATGCACCTGAGGTTAGGAACTTGAAAATGACCTTGGAAATACCTCTTTTTTTCCTTTGGAATTTGGAAGAGGCAGCACAAAAGCATGCAAGGTTTTTATGTTTTTGAAATGCTGTGAATCAAATACATCATGCTCTGGATAAAACCTTAATTTGTACTTGCTATAAAGAAAAACAGTCTTTCTCCTGTCTCTTCCTTTTGTTGGGAGTGGGAAATGATTTTACCATTTGAGAATGGTCAGGGGAAAGGTGACTGGTGTTTAGCTTGGCTAAGTTTCTTGGCTAAGTTCTTGGTTTCAAATGAGCAAGCTGAGCATGTTAATTTATTCCTTGCTATTGACAGACTGAAATATACAATTATGATTCATGTCAAGTATTTCCAAACTGCCTCCAGTATTGATTTAAACTATTTGTATAGAGATCCCAAAATATCTCCTCTCCACCCCACTCACCATCTTCCTGTCTTTACTTAACAGCTGTTGCAAATAACAAAAGTTCGATAGAGAAAAAGTTGCCGTCAGGTTTGGGCTTTTTAAGTAGATAAGGCACAAGTATATTTATGCTTCTTTTCTTGTATATCATAACCCTTGCCTGTACCAAACACTTCTGCATTTTATTATTTTAATAGTTACTCCTATAAGTTGTTTTTTTACTAGTTTGTTGTACAGCTCCATGAGTCATTTCATAGTGTGTATCTTGTAATGCAAACCATCACTGCTTCTTATGTATGTCCAGTGATGTATTCCAGTCATGATGTTTTAAAAATATGTAAATATTAATGCCTATATTTTATTTCTCAATGTCAATAAATAAATTTCTCCCATACTAATCATAAGGATAACTGACCTATTTCTGACACTGAAAAATGAAGCTGAGCTTTAACAGTGTTCATCCTTAAGGAAAAACTATAGTTCTAGTTTCATAAATGACATTATTGCAGCCAACATGTATTAAACTTAGTGCTATGCCATTTGCATAAAGAAAGCAAAATGACTTGCAAAAGGGTATCTTTGGTGCCAGAAGAAACAAGAATATCATTCTGAATTCTGAATTCTAATTGAATTGGGTGAGAATCTTCTGTGCTTATAGCATTGTTTTGGGTGCCACCTTCCCAAGCTCCTTGAAACCAATGCTGTCATGGGTATACAACCTGTTTTTCCAAGCAGTGACTGTAAGTATCAGCAGGACTCCATTATATTTCCTTCTTTTTGGTACCTGCCACGTCACACTTGCGGTAGTCACACCTTTTGACAGAATTGAGTCTTTGCCTACTAATTCCTATACACTCTACTCTTTCAGCACAATACTTTCCATGAGTTAATACACGTTTAAAAAAATGGTTGCACTCAACAGATAGGGTTGAACTGGAGCATAACTTCAGGAGCACACCCCTGAAAGTATATCAAGCTAAATTTAATAACGAAAGGACAAGGGGATTCCTGATTAGAGAGAAAAAAAGGAGTCAATTTGGGGATCTTGGCCAGCCTTCCCAGTCAACAGTACAAGTAACAGTGGCACAGAGGGCTTCATGTGAGCACTGCTGAGTGCACAGTGGAAGAAGCACCATATGCTGACACAATTATTACACCACTCATATCTATCCAGTTACTCTGTGATGTACTTTGGAGAATTAGATGCTCTGACTAGGAAAGTCTATAAAAGCTATTCTATTTTATTCTAATTAGTTAGAAGTTAAAATGCATCACACCTGATGCCAAACTCAAGTCTTGACATGCAATTGATGGTTAAACCTATTGATGAATCTATGTTCTAGTGAGTATAAAAACATCCATGCTGAATCATACAATGATGCATGTAAAGATTCTCTTTTTTACAACAGGAGCTAATAGCAAATACTTAACCATATGATGGGTATATGATTCCTTATCTTTTAAATTTCCCTCACATGGTTTCAAAAAGTCAGCAGTTTAAAGATGTCCAGGTCAACACTTGCATCTGGACTATCTATCAGTGGATGTTACTAATTTCCTTTCTAACCCATTTATAATTTTTTCTAATCGATTTATAATTTTGACCACAGTAACACTCCATGAGAAGGAATTGAATTTGTGTTGTCTTAAAAAATTGTTCTACTGCTCTTACCTGGCAATTTCTTTGGGTGCCCTCTTGTTCTGCATAAGAAATGGAGAATTACAGTTCCACTAGTGTGTTTGGGGCC
>VYZW01018373.1:3457-16518 GCA_013401315.1 Balaeniceps rex | reverse complement strand
ACACACCCCCGCACGCGCCCCCCCCCCCCCCCCCCTACAAAAATAAAACCAAGTAAGGCAAATTAATCAGGGTAGAAAAATCACCAGAGGGAATATTTTTTCAAGAATAGTTTGTTTGGGATTTTTTTAACAATTAAAATCTATAACTAAAAATTTACTTAAGCATAAGATTAATTATGCAAACTGCATCGTTTAGATAACCAGTAAACACCCATTATAATATGCTGCTAAACAGACAAAACAGAGATGACTAAACCCTTTATATATAGCCTTCACTGTTAAGGAGAACTGATTTTATGAAATGATAGTATCTACTACATTCCATATATAGAGAAAATGCCCTATTTCTTACCCTTTTATTACAGTTTCTCTTGAACAACTATGTTTCATATTGTATTTTTGTTTAGGGCAGCAAAGAGTAAGATGATACCACATTAGTTAGTTAGGTATTAGTATTGTGTTTTGGGGGGACACAGACTCTGATGCCTTACCCAGAATCCACTTGAATTTAGAGAGAGAGATACAGCTTTCTCCATAGACTTCTGCATTAGGTCCTTGGGCTATAAAATGCCTGGATATCAGTACAGTATCTTTCTGTATCTTTTTATGATATCTACAGCAGTGGGAACATAATCATGGTAAAGAAGTCAGCAATTCTGTGATTAAGAAAAGAATAATGCTATTTTCTAGACTGGAAAAATACTTTCCAAATATGGCTTAAAATTGTATTTGAATAAAAGAACATGGAAATAATAAGGTACAGCCAAAACAATGTAAATTAAATGTGAAAAGTACAGCTCTGTTTAATCAGTACTTGAACTTGTCCTAACACCTCCCCAACAGTATCCTGGATAGCAAATCCGGGGTAAATTTTGAGACATCCTTATGTGTACAAAGAACCAGGAGTTTTAAGAAAGTTTTCTCCATACCTTTCACATAACAACAGATAAGGATCTTGGACTGTAGAATCTTAGTCTTAGCTCTTTTATTTGCACTAAGCAGGAGTGTTAAAAAGAAAAATTCTTCAAGAAATGCAAAACATTGAGATCTTTATCCCCACTAACCTGTAGATTGCAGTAAGAATCTATTTAAAATAATTTATAATTAATTCTCTGACCCATGATATAAACAAAACCCAAACCAAAATTGGTTGCCAGCTGTGCAGAATGGAGAAATTCATCCCAATCCAGAATGAGACAGACAGTCTTCCAACCATTATCATTCTAGATCCAGTGAACGTAAATTCAAGAGAAAAATTTGAGAGGAATGGGGAAGATAAATATAGAGCACAGGTGACTAAGAGGCATCCTCTCTCTTCTCTCTGCCAAATGGACAAAAATTGCTTGCATTGTAAACTATCAACCTATCAACTGAATTTTGTGCTGAGGTGCAGAGCCAAAGTCTTAACCTTTCACCCACTCTCTATATGTTTTTATCATACTGCGTTATTGCTGCAGTCTCTTCAGGGCTTATCTTATGTATTCCACTTGGCATTTACACCTGTTTAATTCCCCAAATAATTTAAGGTTTGAAATTGTAAATTGTAAATAAGGGAAGAATTCATATGAAATGACATGAACAAATGTTAATTATTTCTTTTAAACTGTACCAACACCAAATTTTTGATTTCTTGAAACAGTTTTCATTGCTTCTGGACTGCTCAAGTATAATCATCAGAATTTTTGCTTAATTTTTAGTATTGATTCCCTGTTTTGTTAGACTAATATTAGCAGTTTTAATTGCTAATCATTTACATATTTTCAATTATTTCCCAAAGTAAAATATAACTTCATTATTTAAAAGGAAATATAACATGATTTTTGTAAATTCTAGATTTTAGATTCCTATCACACAAAACATAGTGAAAAAAGTTCATCATTCATTGATGAACCTAAATTTTTATTTGTGTTTTGTGAAAAGCATATAAAAGTCTTTTCACAGTCTGGGGGCCTTCTTTAGTTTAAATGGACACTAATACCATGACCTATTTTCCTAGAGTTCATGGAAAAGTTCAGGGCAAGGGGATGAAATATGTTGATTGGCAGAGAGGATGGGATGTTTGTAATTTTAATCAAATTTAGAATTAAGACATACTTCAAACAATATGTCAGACTAGTGTTAGCGAGTTTAAAATCTAATGACAACTGCTGTCATTATTAGTTAAATATAGCCATTCTGCCTGTGGCAATAAATGATGACACTTCAGAACATGCAGAAACAAAAAACTCTCAAGTATTTAAAGAAAAGGGAGTGACTGTAAACTTAGTTAAACACAGGAATGTGACCTGGGCAAAATATGTTTCCCAAATTCAGAGGCATCTGTATTTTGAACAGAGGACATAATTGAATGCAACATTATGTGTTGTTACTGCTAGAGTGTTTAAATTTTAGGAAACTTGGGTCTTTCTTCCTATTTCATAAATCAGGGAGTTTCACATTTATTATATTAACACTTAATTGTATTACTATATAAGATATGTTTCAGATTCATGTCTCTGTTACTATTCTGTACTCTTTAAAATGTATCAATCCATTTTTAGATTCTTAAAAAGTGGGAAATGAGAAAATTGTGTCCTGTTTTTAATAGATTAAATTTTTTTTTCAGACAATAAGTTTTGGATTCATGAGGTTACGAAGGTTGTTTGAGGCATTGATTGGTATTTATTTCTATCAAGGTGAGGAAAAGGAAAGAAGTTAAAGCACGATGTGTCTGAGTACATATGCATAATATAATATATAGCATACAATATCAATATATTTGTAATACCACATGCTAGTCTCTTTAAACCTATAAGTTTGTTCCTTTTTATTATCATTTTAAGAAAGTTTCTTACAACTCTCTAAATCTTGTTTCAACAATGACAGTATAAAGCAATTGTGAATGAAGGCGATAGGTATTGGGAGAATAAGAAAACTGAATTTTGAACTAACATTGTGGCAGGAAATGCGTGTAATATACAAACCTGAGCTCAGATCATGAACAGTATAGTCAGTACTTAGATAGGGAATGTCAAATGAAAATTTAAGTGCTCTGTGAGT
Organism: Balaeniceps rex; assembly: GCA_013401315.1. Taxonomy (NCBI): domain Eukaryota; kingdom Metazoa; phylum Chordata; class Aves; order Pelecaniformes; family Balaenicipitidae; genus Balaeniceps; species Balaeniceps rex. Next base: position 13,479 of record VYZW01018373.1, on the reverse strand, counting down.
TTATATTTGTTATTCTGCAAGTGACATTCTTCATTCTTAATAGCGAACCTCTATGTCATCATATTATTAAGAATTCTTTTGCTGGAGAAAGGTATTCCTCGGCATATGAATTTGAACTGTAATTCTGCTATCATGAGATGATTAAAGATTTACAGCCACTTTAACTAGCAGTAGTAGTGTTACTGTGTGTTTTGGAGGGGTTACTTCCATTTAGGTAATATATTCTGCTTTTCCACAGTTCTCAGTGTAATGTCTATTTGCTGAGTTAATCCACTTTCTGTACCAAATTATTGACTAGAGTGGCTGATCTCGTTTAAATCATTTCAACAACTAACATTAAGCATAATACCAAGCATATCATTTAATTTTTGAAAATTATGGTAAATTCTGGCATAAAAATTTATGTAAATGATGCTTATAAAAAAACTAGGTTAAGATTTATAAATTTGCAGTATCAAGCACTTAGTGTTAACTTAGTGATTAACAAATTAACATTATGGTTGTCAGTAGTGTGTACAACTATCTGCTACACAGTGGCAGATGACTGAAAATCACAGAATAATTTGCCTTGAAAGGGACCTCTGCAGGTCCTCTAGTCCAATCTCCTCAAATAGGGCTAACTTCGAGGTAGGACAGGTTGCTTGGCACATTATCCAGTCAAGTTTTGAAAATTTCCAAAGATGGAAATTCCCCAGCCTCTCTGGGCAAGCCATTCCAGTGCTTAATTATTGTCAATTTTTTTTCCTTATATTTAGTTGAATTTTCCCATGCTGCAGCTGTGACGGTTTCCTCATGTCCTTTTATTGTGTCCCTTTGAGAAGTGTCTTTCTCTGTCTTTCCTATAGCCGTTCTTTAGGTAGGTGGAGATTGCAGTTAGACCTCCTCTCAACTGCCTTCTCTTCATGATCTCGCAACCTCTTCTTTTGCATAATGATGCTGCATTTTATTCCCAACTCTGAAAGTGAATGAAATCCACTTGTTTTGTAGTAATAGCAGTAGGTCCTTGTAGATGATCCAAGTATTTAAGCAATGCAAGAAGGACTTTCATGTTAAACAGGTTGTCTGTTTTTTCTTATTGTAGTTGTTAGTTTAATAGAGTATAACTTCTCTCCCTACAAACCTTGGAAACCTTCTACAATCCATTGCCCATATTTGCTCTATTTCTGTCACATATCCTAGGCACATAAACACCTCAAAATGTTTTTAGCAGGGTTAGAAACTTCCTTCCAGTCTCCCATCAAATCACTTCTGTTAAGTGTAACAACATTTTCAGTTATAGCATCAGTGTGAAGCATAGGGTAGGTTCAAGAGAAGCAGCGTTTGCAACAGATGCTAAGAAATCCTGAAGAAAGGAATAGAGTGGAAATCTAATCTGATGCCTCTGCTTAAGCACCTTGTTTAGACATTGTGTAAGACTGGGATTATAAAATCCTTACCCTAGTTCCAAATAAGTACTTTTATTATCAATGGTCTGTAAAGCCAGATTCCCATGGCTATTCTTTCTTTCTTCCCCCAGGAATTTTGCATTATTGCTGCACAGTCCAATAGCAACAAGAGAGAGATCTCAGTCCAGCCTACATACTGGAGATTACGAGCACTCTCCTGGGAATTGTGAAATATGGTACTGAGTCTGTCAGACTGAGAAGATTATAGAATCTGACCTTCCTCTACCCAGGAAATAGAAACACTTGGCCGCTTCTATAAATGAGACTTTACCACCATTCTTCAAGTGGTTTCTTGATTTAAATGCTCATGTCTGGTTTACTTTGTGATAAACTCAATGCTACCACTGTTTGTGTCTGCACTTAGCATATATGAAGTATCCCATCAATGAGGGAATTTTGCTTTGGAGATTCTTGGTTTGTGAGCCTCAAAAGATTAGTAGTTGCCAAACTTCTCAAATTGGGTAGGATCATGGTTGCTTAAGGATGCACAACAGCATCGATGTACAGACAATTTCAGGTGGCAAGAGTAATTTATTCTTGAAAATCAGGGAACACAAAGATACTCAAGTGCCTGATTTTATGTCTGCACTGCTCTGAAGTGGCAGAAGTATATTCATTACCATGTAGTGCCTGCCCTCCATGCACATAACAACCTCGTTGACATCTTGTTCAATCAAGGCTGTGAATAGTCATGCTTAGCATTTTTGGCCATGCAGATTCCTAGAGGGCTTATTCCTATTGTGCTTGAAGCTTCCTTGCAGGCTTATACTATAGAATACAGACAAGCTTGACCTTCAGAGCAATTCTCCAGCCAGCCTTAAGGGGTACTGTGGATGTAACCTTAAAGGGTGGGCAAAATTTTTCTTTATCACATTCTTTCACTTAGGCAGCTGTAATCTTCTGAAATTTGCCTTTAGGCATCTACTTGCTCTTATCATTCAATGTCGAGCGCTCTCTCTTTCACCTTATGTCATCTTTCATTATACTCTAAATCAGCTGCCACTTCTTTTCCAAGTACCACTCTGCTTAGGAGGAAACCAAACTACACTTGCTTAGTGTAGCATCCCTAAACTGAAAAACATCCTTTTGCTGTTACCCAGCCAACTTTTAATACTTGTTTGTATGGGAAATAGCACATAATATATGTCCAATAGCTATATAAATGAATAACCTACCAAACTAAATCATGGCACAGACTTAGACTAGATTAGTCAATGCATGTTAAAGTCCCTTCTTCCAAGGCTGAACCACCTTCTGCAACTTCTCTGAAAGCATATCATTTTTAAAAATTTCCAGGTGACAGTCAGTCCATCTTTTTACTCACTGGTGTTGCTTAGTTGAGATCTTAAGATGTATTTTCCAGTGTTAGTAGAGATGTTTTTCAACCAGTAAACTGGTCTTGCAACCACCTCTTTATTAAAAGATCACTGTTTTCTTGTGATCAGAAGTGGAATTCATGGATAAGTCATGTGGAGATGTGATTCAAGATATGTTGTTCATATGAATTCTGAGATGCATCTTCCTCATTACTACAGTTTGTATTGGGTTTGTGTGGCAAGGTTTTGGTAGCTAGGGGGTGCTACAGGGGTGGCTTCTGTTAGAAGCTGCTAGAAGCTTCCCCCATGTCTGATAGAGCCAATGCCAGCCAGCTCCAAGATGGACCCGCCGCTGGCCAAGGCAGAGCCCATCAGTGATGGTGGTAGTGCCTCTGTGATAACATATTTAAGAAGGGGAAAAAAACAATGGGACACAAACTGCAGCTGGAGTGAGGAGTGAGAATATGTGAAAGGAATGTCTATGCAGACACCAAGGTCAGTGAAGAAGGAGGGGGAGGAGGTGCTCCAGGCACTGGAGCAGAGATTCCCCTGCAGCCCCTGGTGAAGACCATGCTGAGGCAGTCTGTCCCCCTGCAGACCATGGAGGTTAATGGTGGAGCAGATGTCCACCTGTAGCCCGTGGAGGACCCCACACCAGAGCAGGTAGATGTGCCCAAAGGAGGCTGTGACCCTGTTGGAAGCCTGCACTGGAGGAGGCTCCTGGCAGGACCTGTGCACCTGTGGAGAGAGAGGAACCCATGCTGGAGCAGGTTTGCTGGCAGGACTTGTGACCCCATGGGGGACCCACACTGGAGCAGTTCATGAAGAACTGCAGCCCGTGGGAAGGATCCCTGTTGGAGAAGTTCATGGAGGACTCTCTCCCGTGGGAGGGACCCCACACTGGAGCAGGGGAAGAGTGTGAGGAGTCCTCCCCCTGAGGAGGAAGGAGTGGCAGAGATGACNGGAGCAGGTTTGCTGGCAGGACTTGTGACCCCATGGGGGACCCACACTGGAGCAGTCTGCTCCTGAAGGACTGCACCCCGTGGAGGGGACCCACAGTGGAGCAGTTCATGAAGAACTGCAGCCCGTGGGAAGGATCCCTGTTGGAGAAGTTCATGGAGGACTCTCTCCCGTGGGAGGGACCCCACACTGGAGCAGGGGAAGAGTGTGAGGAGTCCTCCCCCTGAGGAGGAAGGAGTGGCAGAGATGACGTGTGATGAACTGACCGCAACCCACATTCCCCGTCCCCCTGCACCACTCGGGGAGAGCAGGTAGAGAAAATCGGGAGTGAAGTTGAGCCCGGGAAGAAGGGAGGGGTGGGGGGAAGGTGTTTTAAGATTTGATTTTATTTCTCATTACCCTACTCAGTTTTGATTGGTAATAAATTAAACTGATTTTCCCCAAGTTGAGTCTGTTTTGCCTGTGACGGTAATTGCTGAGTGATCTCCCTGTCCTTATCTCAACCCATGAGCTTTTCATTATATTTTCTCTCCCCTGTCCAGTTGAGAAGGGGAGTGATAGAGCGGCTTTGGTGGGCACTTGGCATCCAGCCAGGGTCAACCCACCACACAGTTTCATATGACTTGGAACCTGTATTGATGGAGGGACCAAGGGATAGTCAAGCCATCCTATATGCTGTGCGGACAGGGTGTCTTACACAGTCAGCCAGAATACTCTTTTCACACAGATTGGAGTTATGAGCATAAAAAATAATGCCCATAAGAAAAATCTCTTCATCAACTGTTGTTCATGAAGTAAAAAGTAACTGTTCTGTATGGACAAGTGGTTGGTATTTGAGCATGTCCTTTTATCGAGGAGATTATTTCAAGCTCTTCTGTGAGATCCTGTACAACTTTTCAGGGGTCCCATTTCTAAAATGGATTTAGTAAAGCTTTCATGCTTTCTAAATGCATAATAATAACAATAAACATTTCTCAATTGTTTAATAATAAGGACTGTGAAACACAGAGAATTGTTAATGCCATTCAGTGAATTCTCCCTGCATTTCCCAATCTTACACTGGTACTTTTAGCTGTGGCAGGTAGAACTAATGCTGTTGTCCCATCTGTATCCTACCTGGCATTCTAGTTTTAAATATACTATGTAAAAGGCTATTTTGAGCCTAAGAGTCTACTCTGTACAGCTGGCGTTAGCAAGGTCCTTTGATGCTGGAACCTGATCAGTGACAATGGGAATGTTTAGAGTTTTAGCAGCAGATTTCTAACAAGTTTATCCCAAGTGCACATGCCCATTGGTTTTCACAACAACCACAGAACACCTTCCTGACAACTGCAAGGGCACATTTGTGCTGTTTCAAAAGTAAAGTTAAGGCAGAATTCATAAATTCTACAAGTAACAGGAAGAGCTCTGGAGAAGGGAGTAGGAAAATGAAGCTGCATCTGTGTTAACAAGCTGTACAGTGCCAGAGAAACAGATCTGTGGAACGAAGCAGTTAGTGCAAAGGAACTTGATGTCCCCACTATACGCATTTTAAGAGATTTTACTCTGGGCTAGCTCTAGTCTGTGCAGTGGACTTACGGAAGGGCTCTAGGTACACCTCTGGAGCACATCCAATGGTTTAGTTTCATCCAAAGGATATCAGTTTGCATGCTTTGAAACTGCTCTGTGGCACAAATCAAAGTCCATTAAGTGCAAGCTATCGCTTCCTCACTTAAAAAATTGCAGTCTTTGTTTGAACTAGAACGCTAATGTAGATGCATCCTTGTGGAAGAAAACAAAACACAATTTTTCAAATGTAAATTTGAAATTCACTTGTTGAGAAGTAACTTTGGTTACAAAATGACCCCTACTAGAGTAGTAGATTTATAAATTCATATTAATCCTGCTAAATTACTAAAAGTTACTGTAGCTGTACTGAATTCAATACGGTTAGCTAGTTTACATTCACTGAGGATATAATCCATAGACTTTAGAATCCAATGTGAAGTTCCATAGGTAGACAGTCACTAAAGATATTTAGTTGGGAAACTAAACAGTGGTTTAAAGGATTTTTTTTTCAAATCAATTGACAATATCAATGTTGATGAGAAGATGAATTATTTTTTGTCTTAGAACTTTAAATCGCTATGAAAAGCTCAGCCATTTACACTTTAGTGGGTTTAGAGACATATTTATTAACATAATCAACATATACTTTATATTTCATAATAAAGTAGCCTCATGATATAAAGATTTGTGAATTGAAACCAATTTTTCAGAAGAACTGTCATGCATCTAACGTAATCCAACTGTAATAATAACAGTATGAGGCTTAGATTTTCAAAATTATGTGTATAGACACATTCCATTAACATTAATGGCAGTTACAAGGCTAAGGATCAAATTTTTAACTGAGTTAATCCTCTAACTCCCACTGATTTTAGTGATCTTAGATTACTAAATAATTTTTAAAGGCCTTCAGCCCCTAAGTTTTTAAATATATCCAGCTCAGACTGAATTGTTATCAGTACAATGAGTATGTTTATTGGCACAGTTTTGATCTGTAGCTGGATAGCTACTGATTATATTTCTGCATGCAATGTACAACATTCTCCTTTGAAGATTTAATTGTAAGTGCATTTTGTGCAGAGGCAGTACAACATTTAGAGGTCATTTTCTAGTGCTTAGAAAAAGAAAAAAACTAACAGTTGGAATGAAATAAAAATGTCATTTATATGATGCAGTGTCAGATATGGAACACAAACAATATACAAAAGGTTCAGGCTTAATTTTTCTGAAGCAGAAGAAATGAGAGGCATTTCATTTTTGTAGGTGAGAAGTGAAATGTTCCTCTCTGCTCACTGATAGAGGCATGCTAAGGTGAATTTTAATTATGACTAAATTGTGGTATTACTCTTTCATACCCTGAACATCTGTTCCCTTCAGGAATGATGATTTATGCAGGCTATCACTGCAGACAGCTTGCTACAGCTTATGTCACGGTTAGTAGGAAGCTGGTGGTAGTATTTCAGAGAATACCAGCATCTAAGTGGAGACAGGCCAGTGTGTATTTTTAAGGTAATAGGGAAAGGGGAGCATGATGTGTCCGTTTTTAATTTTGAAGCCAAATATCGACTTTACTTTTTTTTTTCTTTTTTCTTTCAGACCATCTGTCATTAATGAAGAAACTATCTTGGACAGTGAATGTCCTGGTTCTTCATAATGGTGTCAAGCAAAAGAAAACCAAGCCTGTCATTTCCAACTGCATGTAGAAAATTACTGAGGACACCTCTGACAGAATTTTAGTGTTTAAGAACTGCACAAAGCAGGATAACTATGAGACTACTGCATCACAAAGTCAAATTGAAAAGGTAACCTTTGTTTATTAGCATGTTTGAATGAATGCATCTCCAAAGTACCTTCATTGTTACCGTGGTTTTATTGCTTTCAGATAAGTATAGAATGTTCTTGAAAAAAAGCCCTGAAAAAATCCCATAAATTACAAAGCCTTGGAGTTCAACAAAACTGGGGTTACATGTATGTTCAGGTTAGATAAGGGGAATTTTACTCCTGTGCTCCCTCTTCCCTGAAATCCCCCCTGCTCTTTAATCTGCTTGTCTTTGCCCAGTAGCCACCTTGCTCCTGATTATGCCTATTTCTTCTTCTCGTTTTGTATGTGCTGTTACCTGTACGTTACCTGAGGATTTATTACCAAGGAACATTATTTCTAAGATTATCTGAGGCATGGGTTATATGTTTGAAAATATGGTCAATTTTGATTAGTTTAGATATTTAATTATAAATATTCAATAGTTAAAATATTTTTCTTAAAAGATATGACACTGTAACCATATAACAACAGTCTTTATTTTTCCTATATAAGGCATTTTAATACTTTCTTGGCAATTCAGTAGGTTTTAGAAGAATTGATACGCTGTCTTTGTTTTCAGGTAATTCTAGAAGAGTATATGTATTTGTCCCAAAACAAGTATGGCATATATATTTTATATCACCTCATTTCTATTATTACTCTGTGATATATTTCAAATAAGTTTCTAAAAATATATTTTCAATATTTTTCAAACCTAGGGCTGCTTTACAACATGGAATATTTTGCAAAGGTTTCCACTACATGTAAGGAATTTTGGATGCCTCAAATATTAGCATTCAGCCCTCTCTGAATTGTGTAATCCAGGTTCTTTTAAGTCTGTAGGACAATTATAATTTTCATACACTAAAATAATACCCAGGAGAACTATATCTGGCTCAGTTAATGAAAGGTCATACGTCTGTCAGTTTTCTAATGTTGCTTGTGATAGATATCATCCCATATTTTGTAATATAAAATGAGTTTTATTACTGTCAACATTGGTGCTAATATATATCAAGAAATTGCATGCAAATGTGAATAATAACACTTCTGCAATAAACGTTCTTAGAACCTGTTGTCTAACTAGAACATTCAGGATACTTTCAACGTGATGAGGATAATCAAAACACACAGGTCAAACTTGTCTGTACGTCTGAGAAAAAACGTTTAGCAATAGTTTTTGAACATCCACAAAATCAGTAGTTTGATACAGTATTAATCTCTGGGTTTTTTTCCACAGGGATGTCTTGACCTAGAACATTAATTATTAAACTGATATCCATGAGGCCTCATAAATGTGTGGACTGCTTGTAAAGGGTATCCAAAAGTGACTGAGGCCATAGTTCTGAGTACATTTCAAGTCGGTGTATTCTAGCACTGTTCCTAAAAGATGCCTCCACCACTTGTGCCCTGTCATTGTAGGACTTCTGCAGCTCCCTTGACAGCACAAGGGTTTTATTCCATCATTCAGTGAACCACACAGGGAAGATGACATACACCAAAAATAAACCAGTTAAAATAGTCAATTTTAATCTGGAATAGTTTCCGGAATCTGATTCACTGCACACCCACCTAAATACTTTTGCCAGCACAAGAAAAAAGGGTTGCATGGGAGTGGAAAGAAAAAAATGAGTCTGAAACAGAAAAACTGTTGGGAAAATTCTAGCATGTATGTACCGCTTGGCGCAGGTGAAAGAGAACTAAAGCCAAAGGAAAAGTTGTATGTTTATATGCAAGTCACGTTTGAATTTTATGCAAGTGTCTGATCCTTAATGATGAAGGTATAAAGGTTGACACATTTGAAATAGATTGAAAATCAGTGTCTCAGGTATTAATGCAACAGTAAGTATAAAATAAAAATATTTTAAAATCTTCAAAATGGTATTTCATCCAGTCTAGTGATTTAAAAACCCCCACATTTATTGCTTATAAATTGAAAACAAAAACAAATGACTGTAAAAATTGCAATACTATGTCAGACTGGACTTTCATCTAGTCCAATATCTTGTCTTTGAGTGGATGTCTGAAGAAAAGTGGAAGAATAAAGGCAGCATATGGTTCATATGTTGATAATTTCCTAGCATACTGCCCTCATCTGGGACAACACCAGTCATGGTGTAGTCAAATCACAAAGAATACATCAGAAGCAGAGTATTTGCCTTTTCCTTGAATACAAACATTATTTGGTGTTTGAATGGGACATTATTCCTTCCCTTAGCCATTCACNGCAAATTGTTACTACTGTGTGAAAAGTGTGTTTCTTTGTAGTCAGTAACTATTTCTCTTCAGACTTTTACCTGAATTCACAAAATACTGGTGGTTTCTTGGCAGGAAGGGCTGAAACGCAACTGAAGGATGTTTGATTCTTTTTGTTCTGAAACCCTGACAGAAGTGATAACATTCTTACTTCAGTTATGCTAGTTCTGTTATCACTGAATGAATGAGAAAAAAGGACACTCTGAACAATTGCTGTCTCTGTTTCCATTCTCAAAAAGGCAGTTTTACCAGACTCTGCAATCTTCACTGTCTTCCTCCCATCTCCGTTTAGTCACAGTGCAGGCTTCTGATGGAAGAACTGCACATCTACCATACAGCAACCAACATACTGATGTGTATCAAACAGGATTCATAATTCATTGAAGGAGACTATTTTTTTCATGCTGAAAGTGCCTATTCTTATGCAATTAAAATTGGAAAGAATGATAAGCATGTTTTGAAAATTTTAAAGAAGAGACAAGGTAGTGATTTTTTTTCTATTTGTTTCATATTTGAACTAGTATGAAACAGTATTTCTGTTCTGCCAAAGTTTAGAAAATGTCTAAAGTACTCTTACTGAGCTAAGATCTTTCCAAATACTTTTTAAGACTGAGATATGAGACTAGAATTTGATAGGGGAGACCTGAGTACAGATCCATATTCTGTTTGGTTCTGATTAGGCTTGAACCTAATATA
>VYZW01018372.1:7649-19231 GCA_013401315.1 Balaeniceps rex | reverse complement strand
CCCCCCAAAAAACCCAACCGAAAAACTGTTTCACCTTGGAAACAGTAAGCCAGGATACTCAGTGACACTGAGGAGTCAGGAATTGGGTTCATACAGTGGTGGAAAAATTAAGAAAATAAGATTCAAGCAGTTTCTCTCAGCATTTCACTGGCTTTGATTTTCCATTGTGTATAGTGGAATCTTGAATTTCCAGTCTCCACTTGTAGAGTAGACAGAAGAAACAAATGATGCTGGAAAATACAAGTTCTCCTGACCTTGGACTTGCTGACAGATGCACTTGCTCACCCCACCTCTGTTTTCCATTCCATCATTAACTTCTCTAGTGAACTCCAGTCTCTCAGGAACAGGAAGGTTTTGCCAGAACTTCAAGACTTGAAGGAAAGAAGAAAACAGAGTACCACAGAAATGACCATGGAGGGACCCAATATTTGTATGTATAGTGGAGCTGTGTCATGCCTGGTAAATTCCTTTGAAATCAGATCACAAGGCATGATTTGACTTTTGGTTTTGGGGAGCTATAATACCAAGAGATCAAAGTAGTTGAAGTGAGCATCGCTTGGAGAACTGGCAATACCAAATTAAACAAAATTCTACTAAACAGTGTTTAGATAAAGCAGGTCCAAGTGGTTTTGGAGTACTAGCACAGATGCTAGTCTGAAGCTCCTTTAAGAGTACTGTGTTGACCAACGGGTAAGACAGAAAGCACAAGATGACTTTAACAGAAGTTTTGCTTTCTCTCAGTACCATGTAATGTCATTCTCCATAAAAATGATACGACAACTGCTCAATGTTGTCAAAACCAGAACTTTCCTTATCGTAATAAGGAAAAGGTTATTTCTCTCAGAACTTTCCTTTCTCTGCCATATTGGAAAGGTGTCACACAGCATCTTCCATGGTGGATTCTGCTTGCCTTCCTTTCCATTTCTTCCTTTTTGTTTTGCTTCTCACTGACAGAGCTCATTGGTTAATTGAGATACTTTCCTGATGTGTTTTTCCCTAAAACAGTGTAAGCATAATGCTCAATTATAACATAATGAGTCTCAGTTTGAAAATATGGGAGGAAGAAATCTGAATTAACCATGGACAAGAACTGTCCTTCACCATAGCTGATTAGGATATAACTACGATTCACTGTATTTGGCAGTAGGATTTATATGCCAAGCTGCCATTAAAATCTTATGATGTGAGATCTCAGGAGTCAGCACATTAGTCTTACTACTATTGTAACTTCAATAAGCATAAAATGAAGACAAGGTCTTGAAGTTCCAATGAAAGTTTTTTCCAAGGCATTCAAAACTTAAACTTTAAGAAAAAAAAAAGGAAAAAAAAGAGATGCAGACTAATCTTTTCTGAAAGTTTTCTTTACCACTGGATAAAGTCCGATTGTCTTAGAAAACCTTTTGGCTTTGGTCAGGTTTTATGGAGTACAAATTAAACTACAGATTAATCTAGAAAGTACTTCTGAGTTTATATTCCTGGAGGACCAAATTTCGATGTTAAAATTAATCCTCCATTCTTTTTTTGAGCATTTTTCTACATATCTAGAATGTTTATCCTTTGGTTCTCACTGCAGTGTCTGGAAGACAGTCAAATTTACTGAGCAAGTACAAGAGCAGTCATTAAAGAGAAACATGAGAATGAGCAATGCATTCTTTAATGTGTTTTGTATATGCATGAAGTGTGTGTGAGGGGAAGAGAAACCAAGACAGAAAAAGCAGAATAAGATCCTGGTTGTTCAGTTCTGTATGCGAAAATAAAATCAAAACAAAACCCCCCTACACTGACACTGTGAATGGACTCCAGAAATCAAATGCTTGTGTACCTTCCTTCTGACCAAAAAAGAAAACATTTCTTGCTGCTAGAGACAAAGCCAATTGACAAAGCTGAAAACATTTTGAAAGAGTAAAGCTCAAAATCCAGTCACTTCAGTATGACTCAGAACAGCAGTAGCACAGAATCAAAAGCTAATTGTGACATGTCTCCTTCACTTGGCCTGAAGGATTTTTGTGCCTGGAATAAATTTGTATTTGTTAAAAAACAACCCCATAGCTTTTAAAAGTCTAGGCACTCCTCTGAAAGTAAGTCTCATGCATACATTTTCAATGCAAATTTTCACCCGCCTAGCCAACTACAGCATGTAGCTAGTTTCAAGTATTTGCTCATATTTGCTTGTATTTGGTTCACAGCAAAGAATAGAAAGGTAGATAGAAAGAAAGAAAGAAAGAAAGAGCTTTGAAAAAATCATGAAATCTCAAACAAAAGCAATGTTAGGCTCTGTCCTGAAAAATGTTGAGTTATTCAAAGATCACAAGTGATCTGTGAAGCTTTCAAGGAAATTTCAGGTTTTCATAAACGTATGCCCAGTAACTGAACCATGAAAAAGAAGCTGTAGGATATGAAGGAGGTTCATAAATCCAAAAAATACGGTTCAAAAGCAGACTGCACTGAATTATTAAATGAAAAACGTAACCTCATGGACATATTTAACATAAATTCAACATAGGAACTGTGCTCCTGCATTTAAACAGTGCAACATCATCAACAGTCAATATCATCATAAACAATCTTATAGTGCTTTATAAATTCAGTCCCAAATTGTCAATGTCCTTTATATCATAATCAATAATCAGCATCAGGCTATTTAACCATAACACAGTTGGCACAACTAGTGCCAACAATCAAGAGGCAGAGCAGGGTTGAACACAAGCTGGTTCTTGGGTCTTCAAAAAGCTCAGTAAGTCAGCTCTAATGAAGTTGAGACTTTGACTGACAAGGTAAACATTACAAATAATACTGCTTTTCAGTTATGTGTGGGTCACATTTCTTGGTAAGACTTAAATACTACAAAGTGTTTCATTGATTATGTTACTTGAGAGGCTCTGAGCAACCTGATCTAGTTAAAGATGTCCCTGCTCACTGCAGGGGTGTTGGACTAGATGACCCGTAAAGGTCCCTTCCAACCCAAAGCATTCTATGATTCTATGATTTTAATTTTTTTTTCTGAAGAATTTTTGTTTTCTCATATTGTATAGATTCTAACAGTTATTCACTGCCGCAGTGCAAGCAACCTTTCCCCTGATGACTATTTATAATTATTTTCTGTACTGCCTGGGCTACAATTTCAAATTAAAAGAGTTCCTGCTCATTTTTAACATTGCTAGTTGCCATTCTTTTTTACTATTTTAATGCATTCTCTACCCTGTTGCCCTTCTGCGTATGTTGTATTTAACCTAAGAATCATGCATATTCTTAGCATTCTTATTCGAATATTAGAAATTTAAATGAGTTTCTCAAGTGTCAGTTTGCCAGATTTATGCCAACCCTTTTTCTTCTGCTGCTTTCCAAAGGAGTCTTAACAGACTTCAAACAGTTTGGTAGAACATTGTCTGTCTTTGGCCTCCAGAACAAGAGACTTAGTCAGGCGCTCTGAAAATTTCAGTTCATGCTTCTGCACTGTAATGGACAAGGTAGAGTCCTTTTCTCTATCAGTGTCTGGTGCAGTAATTTCACTGTGACTAAGAGAGGAATCATCCAACTACAGATATATAGCACAGAATTAAATGGGGCATAAAAACATATCCAAAAGAGCTCTTGATTTCTTCCTACACAGGAAATAATCAGGCCTGCAAGGCACCTCCAGTGATGTGTGTGTGCTTCAATGAGAAATGAGTGGATGGGTACCTTTGGCAAAGTGTAAAGATGTCACATGTTATTTAAATTATAAGATGAGCAAAGACAAATTATCACCCAGGAGGTGCTCAGATGTAACCATAGGATTCATAGGCCTTAGCCATATAAGTTCATTGTCACATTGCATCATTTAGAAGTTTAGGTGTCCTGTTTTGGGGGTTTTTTGCTTGTTTGCGTGGTCTGGGTTTTTAGGTTGGTTTGGTGGTTGTTTTTTTTCTTTTTGGTGGGGCTTTTTAGATACCCTCTTTTGGAGGCAGGGAACTCTCCTGATTACATACGTTGAAGAGTCTGAAAATAAGCAGTGATTATGTCTGAGGAGATTGGAGCCCCCCTCCAGCTTTTAAAAAAATAATTTCTATAAAATAAAGAATTGTATAAAATAACTTACTACATGTGTACTATAATTCTGTATTTCTATACATTACTGTACATCCTATGCATCAGCATTACATGATGTGGTGTTTTGTTTGCTATCTCATACACCTCATAAAAACCAGATGTAACACACAATTGTAACATGATGCTGTCTCTGGGCACAAGAGATACAGAGGTTGGGCTGTGTTTCAGATCCACTTTTCTCACTGCATTATGGAAAATGCTACTCTTGCTTTTTTAATTTAAAATTGCCTATGTACAAGGATGGCCTGTACAACAGATATTAGTAAAAAAAAAGAAAAAAAAAATGAAACCAACTTTTACTAAGTGATCAGCAAAAATATAAACCATATTTCTCCAGGCTGTTATTTTTTGGAAATGTGCAGAACATTAAAAAAAATTTGACTGAAAGAAAAACACTGTAGAATCACTGCTTTCTGAAAACTGACTTCTCACACAGCTGTAACCTAGCACCTGTTAGCCTGGTGCTCACAGAGTCTTGTCATTCATTATTAAATACCTTCCCATTTCTATCATTGTGTTTAATTCTAAGTGTCTGTCTTTAAACAGTGCTATATTTTGTGTCTTGGCGGTCCTGAAAAATAAAGGAAAACATTAAAGACTAAATTTTTATTTTGTTTTTAGCTTTTCCCAGGCATAAATAATAAAATCAGAATATTCAGGAAGTATTGTCTGGAATTTTCTAGTGTTTTATGTTTGTGTAATTCCACATAATCCTTCATACCATAGTTATTCAAACAAAAACTTAGCATATTATAATGAACGAGATTTTCAAAAGTAGATCGGGAATTTTTGCATCCTTATTTTGAGAAACATGTTCTTCATTTCTGATACAACAGATATACATAAATTGATATGTGGGAAGCAGGACTAATTTGGACAGAACAGTTCAAAGCATGAAAGAGGTGCACTTTTTTAAAGGAACCAAGGATAAGCTGCACAGCTCTTGTTTTTCTGATAACCAGATTTTGTTTTGCCCATGATCCAACATCTGTAGATTTTTCCAAGCTCTGTGCTGAAGCATAATCTCAGTAGGCATCATGAGAGTCTGTGGCGCCTTTGGATAGGTGAAGTTTTGCATCAGCCTGGACTCAGCTTGGCTGTATCTTCTCTTTATTTGCTTCCTGATCCATAAATGGCTGTCTTCTTCTTTTGGTTCTCCATACATAAAGTGACCTGTAACAAAAATATTTGTTCTTTGTTAATGTGAAGTAGTAAAATACTTTTGAACTGTTTCATGTGAGAAACACACTTGCTACATACAATTTTGCTTTAATTAAATGGTGTCCAGCCACTGGCCATGAGACGGGTGCCAAATGCCATAGTGATGCATCCATCCATGTATGTCTGAGAGGTATGTGAAATAGATTGGAGAGCTAAACTAAACTAGTCAAATTCAAGTGAGAAATAAGGAATACATTTTCAATGCAAGCGGCTATTAGTCATTACAACAAACTAACACACAGACGAATACATTCTTAAACATTCTTTCATCAGGAAGACATTTTCTTTAATCTTTTATTGCGGGATCCAGTACAGAGGTAACAGGATTATACCTTATGGCCTGGTCAAGTCAGAAAGCAGAACTACAGTCCTTAATCTGCGTTACCAGCAACGGTGATTTGATAAAAAGCTTGTGCCTTTCAAAGATTGCTGGTCTGCCAGTACAAAGATAGATTTATGGAATGAAAAAAAAAAAAAATAGACTGAGCAGTATGACTGCTCAGGGGTCCCCACGGGTATCAGTAGAACAGGGCATCACAGCCAGTTCCCACCACTCCAGCCAGGGAGCAGGGCAGGCTAGGGGGCAGCCAGAGGCAGCCCCAGCCCTGGGCATCAGGCACCTCCTTAGGGACGGGACAGGCTGAGGCCAGTCCAGGACATTGGCCTGCTGTGGTCCTGATCAGGCCCAGTGAGAGGAATGGGGGTCAAACATGGCCCTGGGATCACCAGGCTCAGCTGTAAGGATTGGCTGAATCCAGGCCAGGATGTTAGCGTGTGGGTGGGGATCAGGATCAGATGGTCCCATGCCTGGGCAGGGCTGGGCTGCAACATGGCAGGAGCTGTAGCTCGGGGGGAACGAACAGTAGAGCCACAGCTTAAAAGCAGCTCCCCTGGGAAGGAGGAACAAGCCCTCACCAAGGCATATTCTGGCTCTTTCTTCACAGCAGCTCTTACCAGCTGCCCTTGAACCCAGCTGGCCAAATGTTTCGCCCTGAGCCCAGCAACCAAAGCCCCAGGCAGAGGGACCATGCCTAGGACCCTGACAGGATGTATACTGTGGAAGGCAATGCCTTCCACCTACTGCCACCAAACTAGTGACAAGTGTCTTCCATTTTCACAAGGCTTTGCTAAACAAGTACTAAATGTTTCTTCTAATGCCTGAGGCATGGCCCACACCTGGTCATGCTGTGACCTGGATTAGAGTGACCTAACAGAAAAACTGAGGAAAACAGATGCCAAAATCAGGACGCATAATTACCTTCTTACCAAGTTAGCTATAGCAGCACGGGGTGATACTACATGAATCCTTCGAATGACTGCATTTGCCATCTGCTATTCACTTGCAAAAACCATTGTGCTTCTGCTTAGCGCTCCTCAACGCACGCAGGCAGTATCCAGCTACCTTCAACCATAAACAGGAATGGTGTGACCTATTCCTCTATAAGAGCAGCTCTATTTGGTAATATGGCACCAGCATGTGATTGTAATGAGCAGTTAATGGTAACATTGGTAAAAAAGATCTGTTCTGACTCTAGTTTCCCAGTGTACAGAAATCTCTGGAGTTTTGTTGTCAACAAGAGGTCCTTGTTTGTACATTTAAGCTGGTGAGAGAAATTACATTTATCAATGGTCATCATTTTAGCCATTCTTTGGAATATTATTTATGGTACTCTTTAAACAGGTATTAGTCTGCTTAAGGTTTCTGTGCAGTTAGCCTTTATGAATGAAGAAACCTAAAGTTTGCAGACTCTGTGGTGATCTGAAGACTGAATACAGCAAAAGAAGCCACTCTGTTCCCTTGACAAGACATACACTTGGATGGGATCAGTTTACTGAAGCACAGATCAGCGTTCTGACTTTTCAGAATGTATTAAGAAGGAATCAAACCTCATGGCAATTATAAGCGTGCAACAGTAGTTCCCTGCTGCCTTTTAAAGTATAATTTCACAGTCAAGGGTAAAAAAAAGACATAACCTACATAGAAAATATTTTTAGTACTTTTTAAGATGTTTTGTATTACACAGAATAATGTGGATAACTTTTAAAAGAAAAATTATTTGATAGTCAGTCTGCTAGCATTCCTCTTATACACTACCCAGCTTTTTTCTGATGTATATTGTAATGTAGGGTTTCAATATAAAGTTTATGTTTTAAAACTTATAAAACATGCTTCTTATGTTTTTTTCCCCAGGGCTGATTTCTTAATCTATTATTTCTCTTCCCAGAAATTTTGCTTGCATATTCAGATGTTAAAAATAACTTCATAGCAACTGACTTCACATCCCGTGCAAGACCACTCTGGAAACCATTACTGTCAGCATTCCCGCCCTCTTGTCAACAACTGACTGCTCTCAGTTGCTGATAAAACCATCTAGAGCAGTTCTGTTATTACAGTCTGCATGTAATAATGTTAATGCTGTGGATTTTTATAAATAGACATAGAAAGCTACCAGGTCGAAGCAAAATAATATTTTGAAGATATGAGCACATTTGATGTAGAAGAAAAAAAAGCAAGCTCTAAAATGCTAACTTGAAAAATGTTTTCCAGAGTAGAAGGATACTGTAAGTGATCATTTAATTTTGAAACATAAGAAATAAATTTTTGGCACTAGATGAAGCAAATTTTTCCCATTAGTTTTCTAGTCAAACAGCAAAAAACTATAAGCCTCCAAATGTTTTGTAATAGAGGTATTCTGTGAACATAAATACATTGGCATTAGTTTTATTTGCAGTTAATAATAATAACAATGGTAACAACAAGAGTAAATATGTCTCAGTATATGAATAGAGATAATTTTGCATTAAGTTCTTTGTTTTTTTAATGGAAGATGACATTTGAGATACGAGTTTAGTAATTTCTCACTTTGGTTTAGAATCCTCACTTTATGAAATTCAAATATACAAAACTCTTTTTAAGATGAATTGACTTCATACCTCTATCCTGTGGCAGCATTCTTCACTTCATCTGATTTACTGCTAGATTTTAATAGGAGAGTCCAGATGTAAATGAAGAATTTAATAGCATTAAATGCTATAATCAAATAAATAAAGCAAATATACTATTAATTATGACAAAATCAAATTAACAATGTTGTTCTCGACCACTGATGATGTCATTTTGACCACATTTTGTTTTGCTTTGCATATTCATGTTATTAAACCAAAGGGTCATCTTCTATCACAGAGGCTGTAAATCACCTCGTTTTACTTGTTTTTCTGAGGACTGCACCGGGAATACTAGGAGAAATAAGATTTGCATGTGCAGTGTACTGGCTACAGACTAAATTTGCCTTCAAAACTAGATGCCCAGTTATACAGAAAATGTGGATCCATGACAAGGAATGATGATCTTTCAAATTACGGTAGTTTGTCTGGGTCAAAACTCAGTAATTACCTTTTAAGGAATGAATTGTAAACTCCTTCTGCCCCTACCATTGCAAAATGGTTGTATTACTTATACATTTTTTTCTTATTAAAAAAATCCAACACAACATTCCTTTTTCCTGCTAATTATATTTTTAAGATGATGTAGATGTGTATAACTTTTTTTTTTCACCTCCACCCTTAAATACGTAGAATTCCCTAGGAATTAGGAAAAGCTAAGCTCTAAGTCTACTGAATAACTGAGCACATAATCAGTAAAAAGTGAGTTCTGTGACTTTGATTATGCAGACTATGCAGTTTTCGATGGAAGATGAAATGTGATTCAGAAAGATCTTTCCACCTTGCACCTCTTCACTTTAAATAGTAGCTGCTGGAAATTTCTACTTGCATAATTGTGGTGGTGCAGCCCCCTGGGCTACTCTGAGATCCCAGGATAAGCTCTATTGTGCTGTTACCTTGGTCATAAGTGCAGCAACTTGGCTGTCAAGCACTCCCTGTCCACACCTGGGTCGTCTGCTGCCTGAATTGTATACCAGAATGACTCAGCATGAATTGTGGCCAGAATGTAAAATACTGACCAAAGTCAATCATCTTGAGATCCTATAAATAGCGATCCAAAAGGGAGACCTTTTGAGCTCTCTGGGACCACAACAGGCTGTGTGACCCAGTATCTCCCCCTGAGCTGGGACGCTTCTCAGGGTAGATTTCATGAGGATTGAAGGATCATCAGTTGATGATTTTGCGAGGACTCAAAGGCCTGATTTCGCAAGGTTCACCGATCATCTGTTGATGTATGTCGGCACATAAAAGTGAGTAATTCATGAAATTCATGAAAAGGGAAATTTTAATCACAGGTTAACCTCTGTGTGTGTGTGTGNTATTTTGAAGATATGAGCACATTTGATGTAGAAGAAAAAAAAGCAAGCTCTAAAATGCTAACTTGAAAAATGTTTTCCAGAGTAGAAGGATACTGTAAGTGATCATTTAATTTTGAAACATAAGAAATAAATTTTTGGCACTAGATGAAGCAAATTTTTCCCATTAGTTTTCTAGTCAAACAGCAAAAAACTATAAGCCTCCAAATGTTTTGTAATAGAGGTATTCTGTGAACATAAATACATTGGCATTAGTTTTATTTGCAGTTAATAATAATAACAATGGTAACAACAAGAGTAAATATGTCTCAGTATATGAATAGAGATAATTTTGCATTAAGTTCTTTGTTTTTTTAATGGAAGATGACATTTGAGATACGAGTTTAGTAATTTCTCACTTTGGTTTAGAATCCTCACTTTATGAAATTCAAATATACAAAACTCTTTTTAAGATGAATTGACTTCATACCTCTATCCTGTGGCAGCATTCTTCACTTCATCTGATTTACTGCTAGATTTTAATAGGAGAGTCCAGATGTAAATGAAGAATTTAATAGCATTAAATGCTATAATCAAATAAATAAAGCAAATATACTATTAATTATGACAAAATCAAATTAACAATGTTGTTCTCGACCACTGATGATGTCATTTTGACCACATTTTGTTTTGCTTTGCATATTCATGTTATTAAACCAAAGGGTCATCTTCTATCACAGAGGCTGTAAATCACCTCGTTTTACTTGTTTTTCTGAGGACTGCACCGGGAATACTAGGAGAAATAAGATTTGCATGTGCAGTGTACTGGCTACAGACTAAATTTGCCTTCAAAACTAGATGCCCAGTTATACAGAAAATGTGGATCCATGACAAGGAATGATGATCTTTCAAATTACGGTAGTTTGTCTGGGTCAAAACTCAGTAATTACCTTTTAAGGAATGAATTGTAAACTCCTTCTGCCCCTACCATTGCAAAATGGTTGTATTACTTATACATTTTTTTCTTATTAAAAAAATCCAACACAACATTCCTTTTTCCTGCTAATTATATTTTTAAGATGATGTAGATGTGTATAACTTTTTTTTTTCACCTCCACCCTTAAATACGTAGAATTCCCTAGGAATTAGGAAAAGCTAAGCTCTAAGTCTACTGAATAACTGAGCACATAATCAGTAAAAAGTGAGTTCTGTGACTTTGATTATGCAGACTATGCAGTTTTCGATGGAAGATGAAATGTGATTCAGAAAGATCTTTCCACCTTGCACCTCTTCACTTTAAATAGTAGCTGCTGGAAATTTCTACTTGCATAATTGTGGTGGTGCAGCCCCCTGGGCTACTCTGAGATCCCAGGATAAGCTCTATTGTGCTGTTACCTTGGTCATAAGTGCAGCAACTTGGCTGTCAAGCACTCCCTGTCCACACCTGGGTCGTCTGCTGCCTGAATTGTATACCAGAATGACTCAGCATGAATTGTGGCCAGAATGTAAAATACTGACCAAAGTCAATCATCTTGAGATCCTATAAATAGCGATCCAAAAGGGAGACCTTTTGAGCTCTCTGGGACCACAACAGGCTGTGTGACCCAGTATCTCCCCCTGAGCTGGGACGCTTCTCAGGGTAGATTTCATGAGGATTGAAGGATCATCAGTTGATGATTTTGCGAGGACTCAAAGGCCTGATTTCGCAAGGTTCACCGATCATCTGTTGATGTATGTCGGCACATAAAAGTGAGTAATTCATGAAATTCATGAAAAGGGAAATTTTAATCACAGGTTAACCTCTGTGTGTGTGTGTGAAATTTGATTCAGAACTGTTTGTCTGTCTGTGTGTTTGTGCATGATTTGATTTAGAGCTGTTTGTCGGTCTGTCTGTGTGCAATTTGATTTAAACCCCATCTGTGAGTGCAACCCTGCTGTAAGTTTTGTGTGACTCTTGCCATTCTCGAATCTTTAACTAAGTCACTATTTTGATTGTAACAAATTCCATTGAATTGCTCTGTTAAATTGGCTGAT
>VYZW01018369.1:5399-16143 GCA_013401315.1 Balaeniceps rex | reverse complement strand
TCTACAGATTCATATTTAATAAGACTATAAGAAGACTATAAACATCACTGAAATTTATAAAAGACCATGTCTTTTTGGATCTTAACTGACAAGTCTGATTGCAAGTGGAATTAAACTATTTTACACTCACTTCAGTAATTGCTGTAAACAGATGTAATACAGCGTAAGGAAGAAAGATTTTTTTTTTTTAAAAGTTAGTTACTTCACTCAAAAAGATATTTTTTCTTAATGCACAGAGGGTCTTTTCCATCAAAAACACAGAAGAAATGTGGCCATGTTGGATTAATTCTCAGTTGTGATATCCACAAAGAGAAAAACAAATAACTTTGGGGAAAAAAGTGAATACCCTATTGACACATTGCAAGAGCAGAGCTGAAAGCACAAATGTGGCTCTGCTGGATCATCTGTGGTTCTGTTGTTTTATGGATCAGGATAGTTGCAACTTCAAAAGGGAATTCCTGTATTTATAACCCAGGAACTTCACTAGTAGTTAGGCAGTGGCAAAACTTCGATGAGAAGAAGATGCAGCAATTTCAGGTGGTTGTGCTGTTGTGCTTGGTTCAAAAACTACACCTGCTTCTTGATTTTTGGCACTGTTTCTTACTGATAAGCCCCAGATGACTGTTTCACACCAACAATTTTCATAGTGTAGTCATTCATATGAAGTCTGTGCAATTATTTTCCTGGTGTGCATTTCATACTTTTCCTCCCTCTGATGTTTGGAAGAAGGAATGATACTAGTTAATAACTCCCTATTAAACTGCAAAACTTTCTAGTTTTTCACATAATCTCTGCATATTGCTACTTAATCTGACTTTATTAATAAATCTGCATTACAAAATGTACTTTCATTTGATTGCTAGTCCTTATCTATAACTGTAACATAGAGAGACTCTTCCCTGCTAAAAGTGCAATGGAAATTAAAGCTAAGAAATATACTGGGTTTTTTCCAAGACAGCAGGAAATATATATACAACAATTTGACAGGCAGTACTTGCTCTAAAGAAACATGAAAATAAGAGTCAGTTGAAATGAGTGGTATTTACATGGACAAGATGTTTATTTTTACATTGAATTATTTTCCATATGCAGTTATGTGAAATGGATCCAATTTCAATTCCCTGAATGAAGTCAACCCACACATAACATACTGTTCAAGATCATGGTGGATTTTGCACTGAACAAACCATGAATATAGCAATACCATCTTAATTATGTTGCTGTAGGACATGAAAATATCAAAAGGATAAATTTAATCCTTACCATGCAGCTTGAATAACTGCATTCAGGAAAGAGAAAATGAGATTAGGGAAGAAAGGAAACTCCCACACTAGAAGGCACTTGTTGCCAGTCCTTTGGCTATCTCAAAGTTACACATACAATTGCCTGAAATGCGCGTGACCCAAAAAAAGGTGAAATGATGCATAGGATGTATTAATTATGAGATTCCGATATAGGAGGAAACACAGGTTAAAATTGAGAATGACTCTGAAAGAGAATCTCCCCTGGATTGCTCAAGCCATCAGCATCTTTGGACATCCCAACAGCACAACCTCTCTTATGATCTGAACCAGCCCTAAACTAGGCAGCAGGAAGCAGCAGTTTTGGGGTTTTTAAAAACACAAACATCTAAAAGATAATTATCCAAGTGAAGAGGAGATATGTATTTCTTCAGATACTTCCTCCCATTTTCTGACTGGTTTATTTCCTTATTGATAGTATTGGTAGGATCAACTTGTTGCCTTTTGCTATATTCAAGTCAGAAAATTGTATGAGCTCCAAAGGAGTACCAAAAGGCAGATAAGAAAATAAAAAGCCAAGAAATGCAGCAGAAAGCAAATAGTTCTGTGCTCTCCACGTTTACAGTTGAAATCCAAAAGCAAATACAGAAGCCCTAGAATGCACTAGTCTATTTACAGTTAGAGCAGTATGAGAGAAGGGATTTGGGACATCTTGCATGGATGTTCTTCAATGAACAATTTGTTGTTAATTCCAGACATAACTGTAGCTTCTTCAGATACCTACTCCATAACATCAAAATGACTGAAGAGAGGTAATTACAGATATAAATGACCTGAATAACAGAGAGGAGATGTTTGGCATTGTTTGATCTCTCTCCTTGCCTTTGATGGTACTACAAAAGCAAAACCCATGAGATTATTAATAACAGGTGGTAAGACCCCTCAAAGGCCCTCCACATCAGTAAATATATAACCAATCTAAGGAGGAACTTCTCTAGAGGCTAGCAGAATAGTTCCTATCCCACTGTTGTCTGAGCATGCAGTTAATTTACTGTGTATTTACAAGGTAGTTTTCTCAGTCAAATTGCTATATACACAGTCTATCCTGAAAGCCACTCAGAAGTCTAATGGTGTCAGGTGTGGCTACCTTTTATTATCTTCACACTGAATGTCTCATTTACAAAATTTACAAACTAAACTTGGTAAATATCATGACTTTCTAACTGAGTGAACTTGCTCTGAACTTAAAGATAGACATAACTGGAGCAGAAGTTAACCTCTATATCTTCCCAAAACTCACCTCTACTGAACTGTCATCAGTCTGTCTTAAAAATATACCATCTGTTCTTCCTAGGAACAGTAACTCGCATTAGCACAGCTAAAATCAAACAAGCTCCTACTGAAGCAAATGGGGGAGGTTGTGTCACTACAAACCTAGGAAGAGAAATTAAAACAGATGCTCAGGGCATTGCTACTTTTCACACTTAATAGACTGAGTGTTGGAACAACAGTATCTGTTAATAGGTTTGTTAATTACAGGTGATGTGAAGTTTTTAAGAACTCATTAGAAAAGAATTACACTTATCGGCCAACAATTTGAATGTGCAGGTTCCTCAAAAATAAGCTGAAGTTAAACATTCACCAAAGCAGGGTCGTATTTATTGCTTGACTACAGCAAAACACATATAAAGGACCTATTCATTGGATGGGAATCCCTTGTGCCTGTTCAGAGCAGGTCCGTCAGGATAATCTGTGGACACCCATTACTTCTCAGAGATAAAAAATCCTATGATATTTGGTCAGTGTGATAGTTACGGTAATTTTTTTCTTTTGTATAATCTTTATGTATTTTTAATGCATATGACTAGGAGACAATCATTCATATATCAAAAACCTCTACTAGTTTAATTGAAAAAAAAAAAAAGTTGTCCAGAATTTTGCATTTTACTTACTGGGTTCATTTCTTATGCTGTAGACAAATAACCTTCTCTTAAGCCTCATTGGCTGAAGATGTCATTCGTCCCCACAACCTGTCACCACTTGCCATCTGGATGTTACATACGCCATACTGGGCAAAAAGGATCTTGCACCTCCCCTGTTGTCTGCTCCGGACCAAGTCTATTGGTTCTGCTCTGAGCAGCTCAGTGAGCCTGGAAAGGTTGTCCCAGTGTGGTGAAGGAAAAGCTCCCACAAATCCCTTCAGCAGCACAACTGTGAGAAAGGCAGCGTCCAGCACAGGGGCTCATAAAAAAAAGGTGCCAATATCCCCAGCTGGCACAGCTGTTTACCTTATGAATGTCTGTTCAGTGCATTAGATGGTAATGATGAACTGAAAAAACTGATAGGAGGTTGTGTGTGAGTAATAACTCAGATTCTGTTCCTGGCTCTGTCCCTTCTTTTTCACAAGGGTCAAGGCAATTCATCCATTTTCTCCTGTATAAAAATGGGATTTACAACATTTATTAATTTACGTTAGAGTTACGGAAATGATTAGTTAATATCTGTATAGTAATGTGAATATGTCAAATGGGCAATAAAGACTAAGTATGCTTCCCACCTCCATCAAAAGGCAGCTCACACCCACCTGTAATGTATGAAATATGTATTTAACATTTTAAAGCTTCCTTCATAAATCACTCCCATTTGTCCAGAGGAACCCAGACGGATTCTTGAAAAGCCCTTACTGGCAGACATACAAAGCCCCCAAATACAGGCACTGAAGCAAAACTTGATACATTCAAGCAGGAGTTTTAGATTTTCATGAAATTTGCTGGTGTCATAATACAGTTTGAGAGGAAGGAAGAAAATAACCTATAATTTTTTGGACTATAACCACAAACTTCATCATACTGAAGATAGTTTTTTCCTCCTGTATGTCTCATTATTTCAATTGGGAACATTTTTTTTCCACTCACACAAAAAAAGAGGGAGAAATTAAACTCAAATTCTGTATTGTGTAACATATTGGTGAATTGCCTACAGTCAACTTTTGTCTATATGCCATCATTATAGGATTCATTTTTTGGCTAACCAGTTAATAAATAAATAAATATAATGCAGTAGCCTTCCATCTAGTGGAAGCTTCCTATACATTGTTTCAAAACTACTTTTGCATTAATGAAACCATTATTACTAGCCACAGCCTAAGTGCAATTAATGTAAATGCCATGAAGATTCTACTCATATTTTTTCCACAACTTAATTAGGATGGTGAGAGTTTTAATAGCTCTGCACCTCTTTCCCCTAAATGAAGAAAATCTCATTGTCCTTGTAATTCTTACTTTCATTACAACAGCAGCATGAGAGATGGATTAGGTCCCTAATGAGCCTTTCGAATGAACAGCCCCGTGAACTTGCTGAGGCATTGTAGTGAGACATGTACATTAGTTAGGCTTTGGCCTTTACAAATTAGCAAAAATTCAACACGAAAATTTTTTCTCCTTCGTTTTCCCATTACATTTTGAAATGCAGGATGTTGAGGAAGTGGGGGAAAACGGTCCCAAGAGCAACTGCATCAAAGCATGGCATCCATTATCATCAGTGTCCTCTAGTGTACTTTTTTCCCTTCGTGTTTTAAGACTACTGGATCAAAGATTTTAAATCTCATTAAGCTAAAACTATGCATTAAGTATCTTCTTGCCATTGCATTTTATTTATTTATTCTTAAAGATAAATTTCCTCATTCTATTGGGTTTACGTGGCAAGGTTTTGGGAGCAGGGGAGCTACAGGGGTGGCTTCTGTGAGAAGCTGCTAGAAGCTTCCCCTGTGTCCGATAGAGCCAATGCCAGCTGGCTCCAAGATGGACCCACCGCTGGCCAAGGCCAAGCCCATCAGTGACAGTGGTAGTGCCTCTAGGATAACATATTTCAGAAGGGGGGTGGGGGGGGAAACCTGCACAACTGCAGCCACAGAAAGGAGTGAGAATATGTGAGAGGAACATCTATGCAGACACCAAGGTCAGTGAAGAAGGAGGGGGAGGAGGTGCTCCAGGTGCTGGAGCAGAGATTCCCCTGCAGACCGTGGTGAAGACCATGGTGAGGCAGGCTGTCCCCCTGCAGCCCATGGAGGTCCATGGTGGAGCAGATATCCACCTGCAGCTGTGGAGGACCCCACGCTGGAGCAGGTGGATGCGCCCAAAGGAGGCTGTGACCCCGTGGAGAGCCCACACTGGAGCAAGTTCCTGGCAGGACCTGAGACCCCATGGAAAGAGGAGTCCACGCTGGAGCAGGTTTGCTGGCAGGACTTGTGACCCTGTGGGGGATCCACACTGGAGCAGCCTGTTCCTGAAAGATGGCACCCCATGGAAGGGACCCATGTTGAGCAGTTTGTGAACTGCAGCCTGTGGAAAGGACCCCCATTGAAGAAGTTTGTGGGGGACTGTCTCCTGTGGGAGGGACCCCATGCTGGAGCAGGGGAAGAGTGTGAGGAGTCCTCCTCTTGAGGAGGAAGGAGCAGCAGAGACAACATGTGATGAACTGACCGCAACCCCCATTCCCCATCCCCCTGGGCAGCTTGTGGGGGAGGAGGTAGAGAAAATCATGAGTGACATTGAGCCCAGGAAGAAGGGAGGAGTGGGGGGAAGGTGTTTTAAGATTTAGGTTTTATTTCTCATTATCCTACTTTGATTTGACTGATAATAAATTAAACTGATTTTCCCCAAGTCAAGTCTGTTTTGCCCGTGACGGTAACTGCCAAGTGATCTTCCTGTCCTTATCTCGAGGTACGAGCTTTTCATTATATTTTCTCTCCCCTGTCCAGTTGAGAAGGGGAGTGATAGAGCGGGTTTTGTGGGCACCTGGCACCCAGCCAGGGTCAACCCACCACACTCACATAGCCGCAAAAGCAAAGGCTAAGAGCAGGGCTAGGAACATGCTGGGTTTTGTATTAATGAGAACTTTCACTCATGTTAGTGGTTCACATTAGGGCAGAACCTTTATTTTGCATTGGAAATCTGCAGAATTTTATTTGTGTGATTTAATGTCTGTCAAAATAACTACAATGCGACAGGGGACATCAGGTGTAGAATGAAGAAATTCTGCTTTCTTGACCTTAAAAGCAAGCCACTGGAAAGATCAGCCACTGAAGTGACCTTGAAGTAAGAGTGTCTTACAGCGTGACCTGTGAAATATTAACCACCCAGTGTTTTCCCCCGTACACTTTGTTGGGTGAATTTCACTGAATTACAACACATGCAATGCCTCTGTCTCCTACCTAAAACCCAAATTCTGACCTAAAACTTCTTTTAAATTCTAATAGTGCTTCAACTTTTCTCTAATACTGAGGAAAGTTATGTACAGTACCTCTGACTACACCTGTTCATATTATTATGAATATTCATATTGTATTGTTTACATTCATAGTAAAAGAGATGTGTGAATGAAAAATAGGTATGAACAGAGGTAAAGACATGGGGAATGTACTGAAAATAAAAGCTGGCATATATTTGAAAGGAGAAACCCCTTTGTACTTCTCCAATCATTCCTCGGTGTATGCAAGTTCAACACCCATTAGCAGCAAAGGAGCTTAAAAGAAAGTTTTTATCTTAAAATAATTTCTGCAGCTAGAAGGAACAAGCTTCATCTTGGCAGAGAAGACAAGCTGACAAGGGTTTCCCTGGGGCACGGCTGATGCTGATTTTCATGATGCATGAACTTTTCCACAAGGAAATTACCAGGGAGCAGTGTGACAGCTGAGCCAGACCCCTGTGCCCCTAGCCTTTCGTTTGCATTTCTATCCCCTCCGCACTGGTCTCTACAGACAAGGGCAGGGCCCATCTTCAGAGGTTCAATCCTGACTACTGAAAAGATGTAGCGGCAGGATGAAACACGCAGGAATTCAAAGGAGGATTATGACAAACATGCAAAGATGTAGGCCCATGAGGCTTTCAAATCCATGCAAGGTCAAAGTCTCCATGCACAGCCTTGGTAAAGCTACTCCAACAGGATCCCACCACGGAGAGACCAGAGGTGGACTTGGCGGCATTCCTGCTCTTCTCCCTGAAGTACCTCCACAATCCTAAATGGGCTTTCAACCTGAAAAACTTTCTGTTTGCAGATAAATTAGAACAAAAAACTTTTTAAAGTAAAGAAAACCTAGAGATAGTGGCTAACAAATTTCTCCATGTTTCCACAGTGTCCTAAGTGGACAGGTTATTTCCTAAGGCCTGTTGTCAGTCCAGCATGTAACTAAAACTTTAGCAACCTCTGTGTTACAAACATGTTTTCGCTGTCTTCTCTAGGTCCCTAGAAAAAGCCTGTATTCCTATTAGGACATGGCTGTGTGTCTGATAACTGCTCTTCTAGTGGTCTGTGATATTTGCAGATATATGATTGTGCTTCCCCAACATGTTCTCCACCTGCTCGTCCCTTTCCTTCCCTTTGCTCCAGCCAGCTCAGCTGTGCTTCAGGGAAGAGCCAACCCCTCTCTTTCCTCCTCCAAAGTGCAGAGTCAGGACAACAAGTAACCTTCAACACTGCTGTCAAGCCACACTTTACAGATCATGAGAAAATCTTCCATACTGCTCCTTCAAGATTTGGGAGTTCATTGTTTTTAGGCAACACAGTAGGATTTGAAAAAGTCCTAACAATGAACATGATTTAAAGTGGCCTCGAAAATGAAAGATGAAATGATACAACTGCTGGCAGCTGTTTCAAAATTATTTCCAAGCAGCAAGCCTGTATCAGGAGAACCAGGTTTTAATCAGGGAAAAATAATTTTCTATTGGGGAAAGGTTTCAGAAATGTAATTACCACACTATCCATTTACCCTGATAAAGGCTTCCCAAGCGATAAGATACAACCTGGCAAGAAGACCTCATTTTTCCCTGAGTTTAAGATTATGTCCTAATGTGGAATTTAATGTCTCAAGAAGGTGCTTTATTGAGCTTTCTGAATAGGAGATTGGTGTCCTCTTGCCCTCTGAAAAGGAGATGGTGTATTTTAGAACAATGGCACTTTCTCCATATCAGGGGATGAAGAGCAATGTGAGGGGGAAAACACTGTACTGAAGGTAGGCAGTATTTAAAAAGCACTTATCTCAAAAAAATGAAAGGTTTTATCTCACATACATTGTAATCAAGTCTGCAGGAACCTTGCCTTTAATTTAAAAATAGTTACAATAATTAAAAGTAAAAAAAAAAAAAAGTTACATTCATAAGATCTCAGCCATCTGAAAAGGTTCCTTAAACAAGGCATCTGTCTCAGTTTTGGTAATTAGATAAATGCCAGTTCTCAACCACATTTCTTCAGTATTATAACTTGTCAGAGCAAATACTGCCAGCCAGACATCTAATAAGAAACACGCAAACACAAGGTCTTTTCTTGAAGACCCTCTTCAGACAAAGCAGAAAAGGAAGCAATTCATATTCCTCACATCTACTGGGACATTGATTCTAAAATTTAGACCCAAACATTTATTTTCATAACAACATGTATTTGTGTGTGCACACAGAGAGCACCGTGAGGCTACTCTGTTCATATGTGCAGGGAAAGACATGAGGTTCAGTCCCCTCAAGAGAAGGGCAAGGCACGGCAGGGTGCGTGACAACAGCCGCACCAGACTGCTAGACCCCTCCTAGTATACCCGCTGCTCCTCATGTGGCAAACAAGTGCCAAATAACTCAACTTGCCACAGGGAAAAACTAAACACCAAACCGCTCTGAAGTCTCCCTTCCAGGCAAACATCCATGGCCAGACACCATCCCTCTTCCACGTGAAAGCAAAGCCAATGGAGATCATATAGGAATCTCAGCTCTAATCAGTCACTACTGGACATTTTGACTGGGATACTTAGTAAAATGAAACTGAGTTGCAGTATTTCTAATACATCACAGTTTAATTAGTAATACCATCTCTCTGGGAAAGCCTGTATCAATCACATTTCAATTAATTCAGTTTATAGCTGTCTAAATATGGGTGCTTCATGAGTTCATGTATTAGTCATGAAGGAAGTGTACATTTGTGCAGGGAGAGGAAACATCACCAGGAAATATTAAACTGTGTTAGAAGGCTGGATCAGTATTTGAGATGGATTCAGAGAGGCGGTTGTAAAGGCTGCTCCTTTTTCTGCATTTATTTTTCCTCAGTGGATTACATGATAACTTGCAAGTTAAGATTTTTCTAACTGGCTGCTCACATACTGATTTTGAATCTGGAAAAGGCTAGACCTTTCTTACTTCATATAGCTCATTGCCAGTGATTTTCTTGTGTATACATATTCTGAAATGCATGGAAGCTGAGAAAAATCCAGTGTGCCTTTCTGCATCCGCAGTCTCCACAGTGCTGACAACAGTAAAACCAAATAGTTTTCTTTGGCAGCAAACCTAAACAGATATAACCTGGAAGATATCCAGGAAAGTGATATTAGTAGCACCAAAGTACTGCTCTGATGGAATCATTCTTCTGATCCTAGAAATTATTTTGAAGCTGCTGTTCATTGCATTTCTCATCTGCTCTGTCAACATGGGAGCAAATAGAAAAAAAAAAACAAACTACTTGTTTTGTCAAAGGTGAGTGCATTCCTTCTAGGTATCAAGGAAAATGAAAATCTGCTTTCTAAATCTTCTGCCAGGGTTTAGGATTGGTTTTTGGTTTTGGTTTTTGTTTTTTGAAAGTAAAAGTTATATGAAAGTGTTGAATACATGCAATATAAAAATAATTCCTTCCACCTGAAATACTGCTGAGTGGTATTTATGGCCAGTTCCTGGAAGCAGTGGCCTGTGGACCAACTGTGGCCCTCTACTCCAGTCATACAGAAATAGTATTTTCCTTCATATTATTACCAGTGAATGCTAACATATCTTTTAATACTCTGCCCTGTGAAAGGTATTTGAGAAACCTTCAGAAAGGAATAGGTTTCCTTTCACCTCAGATAGCATGCAACACAGAACTCAATACACAACCAAAGACAGACTGTATAAGAAATGGTCTCTCTTGCCATCAAAAATATGAATCAGAGTTAAATGTCTATATGGATATAAATGTATGGAGAAGCATAACGTGAAAAGTCTTGTGATGTTTTGGAGGCAACGTCCAACGTACACAA
The DNA here is from genome assembly GCA_013401315.1 of Balaeniceps rex. Lineage (NCBI taxonomy): Eukaryota > Metazoa > Chordata > Aves > Pelecaniformes > Balaenicipitidae > Balaeniceps > Balaeniceps rex. Next base: position 5,859 of record VYZW01018369.1, on the reverse strand, counting down.
AAAACAAGTGTGAGGGGAAAAAAAAATAATCTTTTTGCGGCCGTATAAAAGAATCTCTGCTGAAGGTACCTTGGACCCTTGTGCCAGCTTCATAATTTGGAGCTTTCCTTTGGCACTCTTCCAACCCTGTCCCTGCTGCACATCATACTGTAATCACTTCTGTATTTAATGTGCACCGCCTCTAAATACATTTCCTAAAACTGCTCTCATTTTGGTTTTGTTTGTTCTAAGGGACCTTTGTGAGTCATATGATAGGAGGAAAGACTTAACCAACTCCTAAAGGATAATGTCATCTTTAGATCATGCTCATTATAATTCATAAGTACTTCTCCACTTGACAGCTCTTCAGTTGCAGTTTCAATCTTCCACTAGTTTTTTCTTGAGAGCCCTTTTCAATTTTCCACATTGCTAATAGAGCCTGAGGCGAAGCTAAAAATCATTTGGGCTTCTTGAAGGGATC
>VYZW01018367.1:5587-15986 GCA_013401315.1 Balaeniceps rex | reverse complement strand
CCTTCCAGGTGTCTGGGCATGCCAAACCATATTCTCCTCATCTGCAAATGAATATCCTGTCTGACCATATGACAATTTAGTGACAACCCACAGTAATAGCCTGATCCTGCAGAACACACTAAGTATCAGCAGCTTATAGATCTGATACCTCGTCCAAAGGCCTGTGGTGCCATTCCCCTGTCTCCTCTATTTCAAATCATGACATGCTGATATTCAGCAATTCCTCTGATAACGATAGCACTGTATCATCACTTAAATGACTAGAAGAGAGATTTAGATATCCAAAACCAAATTCAAGTTTGTAGCTGTTGCTGAGATGGGCCAGTATGGATTATTTTGATTACTTGTTTGCCTGCCAGTTGAACTGACTACAGCCTGGAGACAATGACAACATGAGCATCAGCTTGGTAACAGAAAGCCAAATACTTCAACCCACAGAACTACCACCCAAGGTTATTGCTTCAGTATTCCTGCTGATGCAGTCATTGCTATAGATCACACAAACAGATGTACAATCCCATTTCAAATATTCGTCCCCCTATACTGTGGTGATATGGAGACTGTTAGGGAAGAATGAGCACCAAAATTTTTCTTAGATGAAAGCACTGGAAAGTAGCTTAAACTATTCCCATATCTTTTTTTTTTTTCTTCCCTTCTTCCCTAAAAGCTCTTCTACTGTTCTGCTGAGGCTAAAAAAATTTATGTCAGACTATTTGGTGTAACATCCAGCACAGCATACCTCAAGATTTATAGTTCCCTTTCCTTGGCTTTTAAAATGCACTTTAGCTGTTTTCCATATGGTCTTATCTCCCACATAGGATAAATTTGAATAGTATGATAAATTATATCCACTAATGTANCTTTTTTTTTTTTCTTCCCTTCTTCCCTAAAAGCTCTTCTACTGTTCTGCTGAGGCTAAAAAAATTTATGTCAGACTATTTGGTGTAACATCCAGCACAGCATACCTCAAGATTTATAGTTCCCTTTCCTTGGCTTTTAAAATGCACTTTAGCTGTTTTCCATATGGTCTTATCTCCCACATAGGATAAATTTGAATAGTATGATAAATTATATCCACTAATGTATCATGGAAAATGTTTCTTCATGGATGAAAAGGGCACTTTTTAATCAGGGAAAACACAGGCGCAAGTAATCTTTTTTCAAAGGCACCATCTTCTTCCCACTGCTAATAAAGAACTTGGAGGGGACTTGTGCCTCTACTTCAGGTGCAAGTCCAGGCAGCAGGGTTACACATTTAGTCTCCATTATTAGCCTACTTCAGGCCCTTAGGGTCAAATCTGAACTCAAGGCTCAGTTGCCTAAGCACAGATGTCCTACTGCATTTCAGGCACCCTAAGGTTTCCAAGACATAGGATCTGTAGACAGACCCACTGAATAAAGCTACAGAACTATACAGATCTGGGATTTTTCCCAGTTACAGATGGTACACATCTAAAATTAGATATCTACTTATGTGTGCCCACATGTGAGCCAGCTGTTGAGGCTTCCACATAATCAATGAAGATCAGAAGTTCATGTCAGGTGCCTGACATTGCTTTTTGAGATGACCTAAATCCGCAGCTCCAGAGGACATGGGTTTCTTACCATGGATCAGGTTTTCAGGCCCTTCTGAAACTCTTGGACCTACACATGGACAACTGCATGAAGTGTAATGATGAGAACAAGCAATAGGGGCAGAATTCAGATATGACATAAACACCTAATGCCACTTTAGACACCACATGATCATGGCGTCCAGCTGCTGTTCCAGAAGGACACAGGTCTCCCATGGGTCCTATGTCATATCATTTAACTCCATACATCTCCCCTAGAACATCTCAAATAGCCCTAGAGGCACATGTGTAGGTAAGTGATTCAAGCCCTTATTTTCTACATCTGAACTAGTCATCCAGGGTTCTCTTATGGTCAAGAGAAAGATGAAAACACTTTACAGTGAGGGTGGTGAAGCACTGGAACGGATTGCCCAGAGAGGTAGTGGAGGCCCCATCCGTAGAAACATTCAAGATCAGGTTGGACGGGGCTCTGAGCAACCTGATCTGGTTAAAGATGTCCCTGCTCACTGCAGGGGGGCTGGACTAGATCACCTCTAAAGGTCCCTTCCAACCCAAAGCATTCTATGATTCTATGTATGGAGGGCATGGTTTTAATCTTTTGGCTAGAATAAACCATTTCCAATGATCCCTAAAAGATCTACTTCTCTCCGTTGATCACAAAGGCAGTACAGGCTGGGTCGCTCAAATCTAAACATCTTCAGTGTTAAATGAGAGGACTCCTACCCAAAATGCTTGTGATGTTTATCTGTGCTCCAACTCAGGTCATGTCTGTACTAAAAGGTCAGTGAAGTCAAAGTTGGAGTCTTGCCAGTGAATTCATTGAAATGTTACTAAGACCTTGACTTTATTAACCACTAAGATGGGAGCAACCTCCTGGAGCACAGTATCATTTAAAATACCAAAGAAAATTTTCTGTGACAAAAACATTACATAACTTTTGACCTGAGTTACTCCAGAGGATCTTTACCTTCTGTTACGTATTTGTGTCTTATTTGTTCAGACTAATATTTTTACTTGAAGAACGCTCAAAACCCAAGCTTCATGGAGAGCAGAAGCACTTGAAAAAAACAAGGGAATCATTGTGAGTCACTAGGCTCTGATCTTTTTCAAGAATCTGCTCAATTCAGATAGATCTACATAGAAAGTGTCAATGCCAAAGAAGCCACATCAGTTTGGGAAGATGATCATAACTGTGCGTACACCAAAATGACCTCAAATTTTGGAAAAAAATAGTCTATGTTTTTAGTCCCTCTAACTTCTATCAAATCAAAATAAAAGTAGCAGAAAAGAAAGAATAAGCATACAATATAAAATCACTGTATTATTGTTAGTTTTCATGGAAAACATGGTACAAGAACCAAGATCCCTGAAGAGATTTGGGTGTATAAACATTATCGATTGCAGGGCATTCACCTCATCTAATTTCCTACATGCTTCAGTGGGAAGTTGGGGCTGACGAACCTTTGATGTGTCTTGGTTACAGTGATATTCTTTGTAGTAGTCCACATTTGAGCTCACACATTAAATGATGTGGGCCTCACAGTGGCCTTTATATTACATGGGAGACTGCAGCTACAGGCACACTCCACAGAAAACAGTGTGACAACATCTCCTTCCTTTTCCACAGATGTACATAATTTAGGTGACAGTGACTATTTTAATGCTTAATCCAATAGGCCATCAGCTTCCAAATATAAATCTGTCTTCTGAATGTCGTAAGTGGATATTAGAAAATCTTAAATTGATGTTTATTGCTCTTCAGACATTTCAGTTACTTAGACCAGTGTGTGCATTAAAAAGCTGTGGACTTGGCTATCAGAAATATCAGTTGCTATATTTACCTTTTCTTAAGTCATCAGGTCAAGCACCTTATGAATATTCAGACTACTGTCACATCAAATGTGCGCTGTTTCTCCAGAAAACCCATCTTTGGAAATGATAGAACAATCACTAGTGAAAAGCGAATCATCCAACCACCTGACTAGAAATTCCTTTTTCTATCCTCTCAGCTCTTACATGGATGGTAGGTACAAAAAAAATGACATCCCGTTTCTTGGTACACTCAAAGTTCAGTTACAATCAGTTATATACAGTTATATCCATATGAATAGAGAAAGTCTTGTTTAATAGTAATACATTGTGGAAAGAGAACATCATCAGTTTATCCCTCAGAGGGTTACACAAAATAATCTCAACCCATAAATATTAGCAGGTTTTCCTTATATTTAATGATTCTATGAATTAAGTATTTTGAACTTAAAATTTTCTAGCCAATGAACTTAGCCAATGAATTTATTCTTTTTACTTATATCAGAAAAGACTAGACTTAGCTAATTCACCAACCTTGTTTATATAAGTGTAGTTCAAAAAACTGATCCATTTATTCCCACTCACGGATCTCTCCCTCACCATCTTGTCCCCCTCAGTGCTCCACTTCATCCTTTTGTTTTTGAGGAAAAGGCAATGACATGTAAGAAGAAATAGTAGCTCATCTGTTATTGATGAAGAAGCAGTACGTAAAGATAACCTGTGATCTCCCAGAAGACCACACTGCAGTCAGATGGCACTCTCTGATTTGTATTCACATTTTGTACTTCTCCTTAAAGAGTCAGGACTTCATCTCACAAAGAAAACTTCTTCACATTTATTAAGTTTTATTCAAGTTGTTCTAGACCTTTTTTTCAGAATGTCACTATCATCTATCACCATAGACTTCCTTTTGTAGGGCAAGACTGCGTTACCTCTTTGAAAACATATTAATCAGAAATACCACTAGCTAAGAAATCAGAGAAGCAAAAACCATCACTTCAGTCTCACATTTAAATCAGTGTGGCTTTTCTCAGTGTGGTGGGTTGACCTTAGCTAGCTGCTAGGTGCCCACTAAGCCGCTCGATCACTCCACCTCCTCAACAGGACAGGGGAGGGGAAAAAAAAAATGACAAGAAGCCTGTGGGTCGAGATAAGGACAGGGAGATCACTCAGTAATTACCATCATGGGCACAACAGGCTCAACTTGGGGAAATTAATTTAATTTATTGCCAATCAAACAGAGTAGCATAATGAGAAATAAGAACAAATCTAAAAACACCTCCCCCCTCTTCTTCCCAGGCTCAACTTCACTCCTGACTTCTCTACCTCCTCCCCAAGAGCAGCGCAGGGTGATAGGGAATGGGGGTTGCAGTCAGTTCATTACATCTCTCTGCTGCTCTTTCCTCCTCACACTCTTCCTCTGCTCCAACACGGGGTCCCACACACGGGAGACAGTCCTCCATGAACTCCAACATGGGTCCTTCCCATGTGCTGCAGCTCTTCAAGAACTGCTCCAGCACGGGTCCTTTCCACACGGTGTAGTCCTTCAGGAACAGACTGCTCCAGTGTGGGTCCCCCATGGGGTCACAAGTCCTGCCAGAAAACCTGCTCCATTGTGGGCTTCTCTCCACAGGCTGCAGTTCTTGCCAGGAGCCTGCTCTGGTGTGGGCTTTCCATGGGCTGCAGCTTCTTTCAGGGCACACCCACCTGCTCCTGTGTGAGGTCCTCCACGGGCTGCAGGTGGATATCTGCTCCACCATTAACCTCCATAGACTGCAGGGGAACAACCTGCCTCACCATAGTCTTCACCACGGTCTGCAGGGGAATCTCTGCTCTGGCACCTGGAGCACCTCCTCCCCCTCCTTCTTCACTGACATTGGTGTTTGCAGAGTTGTTTCTCTCACATATTCTCACTCCTCTCTTTCGGCTGCTGTTGTGCAGCAGTTTTTCCCCTTCTTAAATGTTATCACAGAGGCACAGTTATGGATTTACACACACCAGCCACCGTAACAGGGTCTGACCCTAGGATCCCCTGCTGATTAATGTAAGGTCTGAGTGAAGGTTTCCAATTCCTCTTTTATTAGCTCTCAGGTTACAGCTCAAGCTGAGTGCCTCTGCAGAAGGACCTCTTCCTGAGGCCATGCTCCTCAATTATACCCGTAGCACCCATCACCTGATCCCCAGGTCCAATCACTTAATTCTGGTGGGTGGTCTCTTGATTTCTTATTGGTTTTCACTGTCGCTGGGCTGGCCTTATTCTGAAGTTACCTCACTCTCTTGGAATTGTTTATTTGGTCCTTATATTCTTCATTCCACTTCCATCTGCTGAATTCAGCTAGTTCTATGTTAGCAGCATTAGTTTTATCAGAAAGTTTACTCTTGGTCAGCTCTTGCAGCCTAAGGCTTCAACTACTTTAGCTGCTAGTGCTAAGCTACTAATGCTAAACAAGACTATTCAGAGAAAAGAATACAGTTAATCCAATTTCTTCTATAACAGTCCTCCCTTTGGTTTTTTTGGGCATCTCTGCCCATCTATAGTTGGTATTGTATGAGGACTCTTCGATACACTTGTATAGGTTTCCTAAGCATATTACAGTTTTGAGAATAACTCTCACAGAATGGGGTTGTCAATGCATGGTTGAGCCCATTTTGGTGATGGTTTTCTAGCTGGTTTCGGCCAAATGTATGAAAGAAAGAGAACAAAAACATGTATACAAAGAAGGGCTAATACCAGAACTAGGGTAATCCACCCTACTCTTATTTTAAGAAGGTACAGAAGATAATCTTAATCCAATAATAAAACATTGAGTATCACAGCTAACTCTTCTTCGCTGGGCAGTTGGTGCCACCTGCATGCACAGCACCAGTGTATGTATCTGGCTGCACCTTTTCAGGTTATATTTCCCCAGCCCCAACCTCGATGATGGTTTTCCCAATGACCTTTATAACAGTTATTAATACACCACCCAGGATGACATGGGCCACAATTATTGCAGGATAACCAAAACCAAGCATGCTGATGCCATATCAAACCTCCTCCTCTTGGAATTGAGCCTGGAGTGATTGCTATTCTATAAGGATGGTGAATACACCAAACAGGATGCTGTCCTTGATTTATGGTCTCTGATGGTCTACTTGGCCAAGCAGTGGTTGACTCCCTGGTCCAGATTGCTCTAGAAGGAAAACAAAACCAACATGGTTCTGGGATTCCTTCAGCCTTGGTAAGCTCAAATGGTCCCGGTTTCATTCTCCAAGGTAGGATTGACGGAGTCCCATGGGGTTAACAGTAGTCTGTCTAACTGATGTTCCTTGGGCAGTCATTTAACATGAGAGTAGTGAATCCAGTTATCCTTTTCTGCAACTTTTACAGCAAAGTAAGAAGTTAATAACACAGTATACGGACCCACGCATTTAGGGTCCAACTTTGTTTTGCGAGAGTTGACTTTTATCATTATTGCATCTCCAGACCAGATATCATGTACTTGCATTCCAGCTGGTACTGGTTGAAACCATCTGGCTTGTGCACTATATTCTTGTAGATGTTTTTGTATCCCCAATGCAAATTTGGTAACTTGTTCATCTCCATCTAAGAGCCAGTTATGGCTAAGAGCCTGTCAAACATGATTTCTGCTGGTGACAACCCTAAAGGTTGGTGAGGGGTATTTCTAATATCCCATAGCACTATTCCTAAAACTTCAGGTCATTTCAAACCTACCTGANGGTTATATTTCCCCAGCCCCAACCTCGATGATGGTTTTCCCAATGACCTTTATAACAGTTATTAATACACCACCCAGGATGACATGGGCCACAATTATTGCAGGATAACCAAAACCAAGCATGCTGATGCCATATCAAACCTCCTCCTCTTGGAATTGAGCCTGGAGTGATTGCTATTCTATAAGGATGGTGAATACACCAAACAGGATGCTGTCCTTGATTTATGGTCTCTGATGGTCTACTTGGCCAAGCAGTGGTTGACTCCCTGGTCCAGATTGCTCTAGAAGGAAAACAAAACCAACATGGTTCTGGGATTCCTTCAGCCTTGGTAAGCTCAAATGGTCCCGGTTTCATTCTCCAAGGTAGGATTGACGGAGTCCCATGGGGTTAACAGTAGTCTGTCTAACTGATGTTCCTTGGGCAGTCATTTAACATGAGAGTAGTGAATCCAGTTATCCTTTTCTGCAACTTTTACAGCAAAGTAAGAAGTTAATAACACAGTATACGGACCCACGCATTTAGGGTCCAACTTTGTTTTGCGAGAGTTGACTTTTATCATTATTGCATCTCCAGACCAGATATCATGTACTTGCATTCCAGCTGGTACTGGTTGAAACCATCTGGCTTGTGCACTATATTCTTGTAGATGTTTTTGTATCCCCAATGCAAATTTGGTAACTTGTTCATCTCCATCTAAGAGCCAGTTATGGCTAAGAGCCTGTCAAACATGATTTCTGCTGGTGACAACCCTAAAGGTTGGTGAGGGGTATTTCTAATATCCCATAGCACTATTCCTAAAACTTCAGGTCATTTCAAACCTACCTGACTACAAGTTCAAGCAATTTTATTTTTAAGAGTCTTATTCATTCTTTCCATCTGCTCTGAGGACTGCGGATGATATGGAACATGTAGCTGCTGCTGTATTCCTAAACTTTTATAGATATGGTTTAGTATTCCCACTGAAAAATGAGAACCCCCTATCAGATTCTATGATTTCAGGTATTCAGTATCTGGGAATGATTTCCCACAAGAGTACTTCGACCACTCCCACAGTACCAGCTTTCCTGGTGGGAAAAGCTTCTACCGATCCTGAGAGTTGATCCAGGACTACCAGCAGGTGCTTAAATCTGCTCATGGGAGGCATGTCAGCATAATCAATTTGCAGTCTTTGGAATGGGAATTATGCCCATGGTCATCCTCATCAACCCAGTTTGGGTTTTGCATCAGAGAACTTCCAACATGTGGGACAAGAACCCACAATCCTTTTTACCACCATATGTATTCCACAGGCTGCCCACATTTTCTCAATCTGGTTAACAACTGCTGTCATCCCTCCGTGTGTTTTATCATGAAACCACCTAGCCAAAGTCATTAAATGTTTTCTTGGTAAAATGGGTTTTCCCCCAATAGTCCAAATTCCAGTTTCATCTTTCACAGCCTCCCAACTTTCCTATCGAGTCTGTTCTTCCTGAGTAACCTCTGCATATATTTAGGCTGGATTATTGATATCTGGCCAATCATCAGCAGAGGGAGTTGTTATGGCGGTACACTCATGTATAGGTTGGCAGGCAGCAGCTTTAGCTGCTTTATCTGCCAATTCATTATTTCTTTCAATTTAGCTGGATCCTTTGGTATGAGCTGGACAGTGCACCACAGCAATTTCCCTTGGAAGCTTAATAGCTTCCAACAGCATTTGGATTTCAGTTCCATTAGAAATATTTTTTCCCACCTAGGTAAGGAACCCTTGTTCTTTCCATAGCATATCTGTTGCATGATACACTCCAAAAACATATTTAGAATCAGTTTAGTTACCCACTGATTACGTCCCCACCAGGCTGCTCTTGCTAATGCAGTTAATTCAGCTCCTTGGGCACTCACCGAAGGTTGTAGAGGTTCTGCTTCAAGTACCTCTAAGTTTCTCATCATTGCATAGCCCGTGTGTCATTTTCCATTCACATAGTATGAAGATCCATTGGTGAAAAGGATTAGATCTGAGTTCTTTAGATGTTGATCCCGCAGATCTTCCCATAGGCAGCTGGAGTGAAACAGTACCTTAGCACCATCTTGATGTGGCTCACCATCGGAGGGAGAAGGCAGTAGAGTTGCTAGATTGAAAACTTTACATCTTTTTAAAGTAATATTAGCTGCATTTAAAATTGTTAATTCATAACGATGTGCTCTTTGTGGGGACAATGCTTGCGTAGCATGCTGCTTAAGAATCGGTTCTACTTCATGCAGGATATACACGGTTGTGGGGTGACCGAGGACTAATGGCCTACTTCTTTCTATGATAGTTGCTGTTGCTGCTAACACTTTAACACACGGATTATTCCCTGCTGATACGGGATCCCGCTGAGTTGAGTACTAAGCCACAGGGCGGCAGTGTGGACCCAGCTTTTGAGCAAGAACTCCGCTGGCTACTCCTTTGTTCTCATGCGCAAATAGTTCAAAGGGCTTGTAGTAACCCGGCAATCCCAATGCCGGAGCAGAAGCTAAAGTTCTTTTTATAGCTTGGAAAGCCTTTTCTTTATCTGGACCCCAACGTATAGGTTCCACTTCTTCTGCCTTGGTAGCTTCTGTCAATAGCTTACGTAACTCCCCTAGTCCTGGTATCCAGGGTCTGCAGTATCCTACTGCACCCAAAAATCCTTGCAATTGTTTTATTTGTTACTGGTCCAGGTATTTCTACAATAGCCTGGACCCATTCTGCGTCTACTAATCTTTGTCCTTCTTTTAATATGAATCCTAAATATTTTACTTCCTGCTGACACAGCTGAAGCTTAGAAAGAGATGCATGGTGACCTTTTTCCGCTAAAGCAATACGTAGACAAATAGTATCTTTCAAGCAATCTCCATATGTCTTACTGGCAAGTAACAAATCATCTACATATTGTACAACTATAGAATATCCAGGTAATATAATATCTTTCAAATTTTCTCCTTGCCACCCTGGTGTGTGTGATCCTTAAAATACTTGCAGATGTCAGAGGTGGTTTGGTCCACAAACACACTTGCTGCCAATTCATTATTAAAATTCTGGCGAGTCATTCCCCCATACATCAACAAAGCCTGTCTCAATCTTCCCCAGTAGTCACTGGGGTGTTCCCCTGGCCTCTGTCTACATTCCTATACTTAAGTTCAATTTACTCTTATCTCCTTGCAAGCACTAATTGCATATATCAGATTTCTAATCCCCCCTTCCCCCCCTTGCCCTGCTCCCACCCTCCCACACTGTTTGGCAATTATCTCTATCTGCTAAACAAGACTATTCAGAGAGAAGAATACAGTTAATCAAA
>VYZW01018365.1:0-12184 GCA_013401315.1 Balaeniceps rex | reverse complement strand
GTGCTGCCTTCAACAGCACCTACATACAGGACTCACATAGAACACAAGCACAGACAGCCAAGTCCTCTCCTCCTCTTCAGCTGGTAGAAGAAGTGAAGCTACATGCACATGACATTCTCTAGGTTCACAACCAGTAGCAATCCCCTGAGTACTGACATGACCCCTTTGTCAGTCTATCACTCCGACCAGATCCTGGGCTTTCTTACTTAATCCACAGATCCTTCCACTCGCTGTCTGGTCCAGCTTGGTCCTCGCTAGCAAACTAACACGCACTCACACACTCGTTTCAAAGGCACCGTGCACTCTCAGGTCTCCCTGAATACCAGCTTGGGCCCTCTCCCTGCCTGATACTCTGGCCCAGACCCAGGGTCTCCTACTCACCTGCTGGTCCTACTTGAGGTTTGTTTGGCCCCAAATCTACTCACTCCACTCCCCCTAGTAGCTGACACCTAGTCCTTGCAGCACTGACACACACAGAGGACACAGAGTGAGATTACACAGAGAAATAGTTTAAAAAATAATTTAATAAGAAGGTAGGACAGACTGTAATGATCAGGCACAGGCTCTGTCAGACAAGTGTGCTGACTGGCCGTGTTTTATACCTGACCGACCCCTTTTACACCTCTTTCTGTCTATTCTCCCTTTGTTCTGCCCCTGCACATTCCCCCATCAGTTTGCTCAGTTCCACCGACCCTCTGCAACATCCTGGACCTTCACCTTTGCATCCTTATCAGTTCCAAAGTCCTGGTTTGTGTGTGGTTTTTTGATAGCCCATCAATTAATGTGACTGACAAGGATTGTTTCTGGTCTTTGTGTCCCTTATGTTTTCCTGTCAGGTTTGTGCCTCTGTATATTTTGTTTCTGCCTTCCCCCTTTTCCTCAGTAAGCCATTTAACAAAGTCCATGATCAGATAATCTTACAGAAATAAACATTACCACTTTCCACATACACTTACCAATTAATGTGACTGACCAGGTTTGATTCTCCTTACTGCCTCCCTTGTATTTTGTTGGTCAGGTTTGTGTCTCTGTATATTCTTGCTCACGGATTCCTCTTTTTCTCATAATCCTCTTTTGCATTTAAAAGGTCATTGCCAGATACCCTGAAGAAGCAGACACTGCCTCCTTCCACATACCCTTACACCTATATTTCAGAAATAAGTAAAAAGTATGGTTTGGGAGTTTGGTCAATAATGACATGCTAAGATACAATACAATATTCCTTAGGAAAAGATAATTAAAATAGGAAGTTATAGGGAAAAGGCTATACTGGATTGGTTTTAATTATAGGTGGAGTGGAAAACTATAAAAAACCAGATGGTTGTAGTGCTGTTGATTTCTTCCACTTCCACCATTTGAGAGCTTTAACAAGGGTGGCTAACTTGCTGTCCCTTCCTCTTTTGTGGCTGCATTGAGAAAGGGATCCTACCAAAATTTGGAGTTCTTATTCCTGAGAAAAAGTAGAGGAAAGTGAAGAATCCCACACACAGAGTGAAGTGGGAAAGCACTTCATGCTGTGGGAGTTGGAGGAGAAGACTATTGTGGGCATACTGGAAATAGAATAGAAGTGGGACCTTGTTGTGGTTTAACTGTGGTAGGCAGCTGAGCACCACACAGACACTTGCCTGCTTCCCCACAGCATGGGGGACAATCAGAAGGGTGAAAGTGAGAAAACTCGTTGTTTGAGATAAAGACTGTTTAATAAGTAAGGCAAAAGCAGTATGAAAAAGCAAAGCAAAATAAGGAATTCATTCATTACTACCCATCGGCAGGCATGTGTTCAGCCATCTTCAGGAAAGCAGGGCTCCATCACACATAATTGTTACTTGGGAAGACAACGCCATCACTCTAAATGTCCCCCCCTTCCTCCTTCTTCCCCCAGCTTTTATTGCTGAGCGTGATGTCATATGGTATGGAATATCCCTTTGGTCAGTTGGGGTCAGCTGTCCCAGCTGTGTCCTCTCCCAGCTTCTTGTGCACCCCTAGCCTACTTGCTGGTGGAGTGGTGTGAGAAGCAGAAAATGCCTTGATGCTGTTTAAGCACTGCTCAGTATAACTAAAACAACCCTGTCTTATCAATACTGTTTTTAGCACAAATCCAAAACATAGCCCCATACAAGCTACTATAAAGAAATTTAACTCTATCCCAGCCAAAACCAGTACAGACCTAAATGATAAAGTGTGGGTCATGTGCTCTGGAGAGGTGGATGGAGGAGGAAGATGGAATTACAGGTCAGAAGTAGAATTTGCCTGGAAGGTTATGAAAGAACAGCACATGCTAGGAACAGGGCTTTGAGATCTAGGAGAACCCTTTGATTCTTAGATTTCTGTATCCCTAAGTTTTAACCACCAGACAATGGATTCAATGAGTTTCCCATTAGGAGATGAATAATTTAAAAGCTCTGATACACAGAAATTTCTATCTTAAAATACTTGACAATGCGGTGCCATATAACTGGTATGGAATATTGTACTATCATATTATTTTCTTTCACTTAATGACGATTATTTTGAATTTTAATATTAATAACAATTAGAGACTCCCACGCATGGAGTGGGAGTCATTGAAAATTAATGATGATAGAAGCTGTCTAAATATAAATTGATAGTCAGAATCTGAAACAATTAATAGTTTAATGTCAGAAGTCAGAAGAAAAGTAATAATGATTTAAAAAACCTTGATAATTTTCAACTTCTTTCTTTGTCAGTTTGCTTTAAAATGTGATTTTATTTGTTCTTACATTGCAGTTGGACTTTGTCAGAATGAAAAAAGTTTATTTTTCAGCTTAGGAAATGAAGCATAAAAAAATAAAAATCAATGTCTTGCCATTTCCATTATTGCTAAGATAGATTCTTGAAAATGTCATGCTTATTTCAAAATTCAGCCATTCTATTTCCGATCATTCTTGATTCTCACTGTAGTTAGCTAGTGACTTTCTCCTATTTCCACTGCCAGAAAAGGAAAACTCACTGACTCCTAACAAAGCAAAATCAGGCAAAATATCCAATAAAAATGTACAGTGGATGGTAGAAAACAGGTCTTTTTAATTCATGTTAATTGGTTTTGTGCCTTTGAAATGTACCAAATAATTCTACCGTGGATTTTCTTTATGTTGTTCCTTTGCACCTGGAAAGTCAAGATGACATTAACAGAAATTTTTGCATTAAAAAAATTGGGAGACCACCAACCTACAGAATGGAATTTTCAAAAGGATTCTGTAGTACCAACTCTGGTCTTACTGAAGGCAAAGGAACTTCAATATTGATCTCAGTAGGAGAGTACTAAAGACTTTAGAATCTCTTTTGATACCTGTGCAATGATAATATTAGACACAACAGTACCCCCTAGGAAATGTTATTTGTTCAGCTTAAATTATTGTAAGCCTCTAGTCTATTATCATTTAAAAGCATACTGAGGTTTTCTAAACAAAATTGTTTTATTTTTTCTCTACACAGCTCAGAGAATGAATAATTCTTCATTAGTTGTTGTTTGCTATTGAAAAAATCAACACAATCTTTTAATAATTAGGAACCTCATCCTGTCAGATTTTGCATAACTTGAGCATTTAACACCACCTAGGACAACTGAGATTTTTAAGTGTCTTGCAAAACTGAGTCCCAAAACATCAGTCAATTTAATAATGAAAAAGTTTCTTAAATAAGTTAAGACACTCCAAAAAACCCCCGAACAAATTAAGAAATCCTCTCTAGCCATGTTTCCTTGTATTATTTTGTATGCATACCTCTAATTCACCTAATTTTCAGTAGACAATTGTACAATAACAATTGCTTAATGGTTTATACAGGCTTTAAATCTTTTTATTACTGATTAAGCAACGTTGTGAATTATTTTTGTTGTGTTTTATTTGCTTAATCTACCTAAAGCACATCACTTAATATTCAAATACATGCAGCAGCAACAGCTTTTGATAGATATTAAATTCAATTTGTTTGGAAGCCACTACAAAATAAAACATTCCTGAAAAGCCAAAGTTTGCCAGCTGTTCTTGAAGCTGTCATGGAGGAGTAGGTGGCTGTTAATGGCAGATCTCTGTTAATATGGAACAAATAATTTTCAGTTAAATAGCATTCTCATTATAAATTTATCTCTTAACTAATAAAGACAGATGTGAGAGATGGGAAACATCCAATACAAAATTGCTCCTAACAACTCTCTTTTAAATATTTCCTTCAATCTAGCTGCTTCATCAATGCATTCTGTTATTTTTCATGTTTTTTAAGTTCTATGCTTTGAAAATATTTTATTGAATGAATATGTGTTATTATCAGTATTTTATCATACTAATGGTTAGGTGTTCCAGCTGAGACTAAGGCTCTGATGCACTATAGGGCCTATTGTGCAGACACCTAAAAGACCTACTGCACAGCCTGTACAATGTAAACTGAGGACAAAGGAAAGATAGAAGCTGTTTCATCTTTATTGTAAATTAAGAAAAAAAATAAATGACTTGCTAAAAGTCATATATGAGAGTTTTTGCAGAAATGCAACCTTCTGGGGAGAGCTGATCAAAATACAAGGTTTCCAAATTTCAGCTGTGAAGTACACATATATGTAGTACTAGATATGTATATACATTTCAGTATGACATTACTTCTATACATACGGCTTTTCTTAGTTCTTCTATATTTTAAATAAAAAATTATGTATAAAAATATTTTCTATCACAGCTGTCTACCTATCATGAAACTGACAAAAATATCAGTTTCACTGAACATCAATTCAGGATCTGTAGTAACAAAACCTTTTCAGGGACATTAATCTTTTAAAGCCATCTGAAGACTGCCAATTTTTGTCGGTGTACAACTTAACAACAGGGAGGAGCCATGTGCCAGACGCCCATGGCTGGTTGGATAGGAATGCTGAATTTTGTTTTCTAAAGATTACTCAGGTTTCCCCAAGGGTTCCTCAGAACATCTGACTGTCCCAGAATTATGGACCCTGGAGTTCTGGTAAGTCCCAACTTACATAAAAGTCAGATTGCGCAAAAGATTTATTTTTGCTCTAACTGCAAGAAAACATTTCCTTTTTTATGTAATCTCACTCACTACATTTTACAATGCAACAGACTATTTGGAAATTAAAATAAAAGCTCATGAAAATTTTTAACCTTTATATAGAATATGTTACTAGCATACAACGTAGATTAGCACACAATCACACCATACATTAAATTGCTAAAAAGGTTACAGTCCTGGCTTGTTCAAATTATTAATCAATCAGTTTGTCAAGAGTGGAATATATCAATGCGAGCAAGGGTAGTAAAATAAATTACGTGCTTTAATTTTCTTCTCCTACCATGTCTCTACAGAGAGATGAGATCCTTTGAGCATTCTAAGTTGGCTGGATCCACACTAGTTGAAGACTGAAAGACATATATTTGGGTTAGCGTAGTGCTGTGCTTCGTTTATATACATTTAGAAGCAGGACATAAACAATTCACACAATAATAAGAGAAATAGCATATTAGCTTAGCCATACTAGAGCAGCTGTATAGCTTCTTACCAAAAATTAACTTATATCAAACAGACTCAGAACATGGGCAGAAAACTATGAATCTGTTTAAATCCTACCCTGTAATTATGCATTTATATGTTCTGTTACCCTGCAGGACACTTTATAGCTTCACAGAAAAGATTTATTTTCTTCTTCTTTATAATATTGTTAGTGAGAACGTTCTTTTTTCTTCTCCTTACATATATTAAAGGTTTGTCCAGTTTCAAGGTGAGGGACAATGGAAAGTAGTCTCAAGCATTTCTTTCTTCTTGTCTTTCTTGAATCGCCCAGCCATTAAGGGGGAAAGGAATTTAGATGTCCAGAACAGTAAAGCTGCAGAAATGGACTAGGAAGTACAGTGGACAGACAAGAAATGTATTTAAATGGAATTTTGGAAAACTGAAAACATAGATCTTTAAAACTTCCCTCCCCAGGGGACACCTGGATATTTTGCATGCCCTTAGATGTAGGAAGCTGAAATTTCTATATCAAATTTTCATAGCACCTTAAGCTTCTGTTTTGAATTTGCCTAGAAGTGCTTCAGTCCTGTCCTAGGCTCTTCAGCTTGGCATGTAGTAAACGCCCAAACCTCATCAGATTCCAGAAATTTCCCTGTGGAGTTTGAATAAGGGAAGATGGGGTGAGGCTGCTCAACCCTCTAGCCATGGCCATTCCATGTGATGTGAGAGCATAAACTGTAGGAATCATTATGTGTGCAATAATCTCCCTTGCCTAGGAAACACACCTCTTTCTCTTCTGATGTCCTCATCGGATAAAACTTCTCATAAATAAAACATTAGTGCCCTGGGCTTCCTTTAAAAAAATAAACTGAGGTAAAAGTCCTATTGCTTCTTATTTCCTCCTTACTCAAAGGCCTATTTGTTCTTGTATTTATGTGAAATGACTCATCTGAAATTGTTGCCAATATGAGTAAAGGACTTTAATTCTGGAGAGGATGGGATTACAGTGTATGTCTAACTCGGTAAATTGAGAATTTAATCCCTGCCCATCATGACTGATTGGGTATTTTTGGTTTTATTTTTCTGTAATGGTTAATTCTCTCTGTACCTTGTATAGGCCAAGTACCTAAGGCATGAGGGAAGCAAAATGGACTGTTTCAAAACTGATCTCATACACATTCGGTAAATTTCAATCTCAGAAAGGCTCTTAAAAAGCTCTTAGACAATTAAAGATGCTAAAAATGTTTAAAGCACTTAAGCAGTAAGAGGTGTGAAATGAAGATTAAAAATATTTTCTCCTCATGAGAATGTATGTTTTAATGATCAAGAAATGATTAGATAATACTTCAATGAGTTCATAAAACATTTCAGAAAAGCCTGTATTGTAATACAAGAAAGTTTTTAACTCAGTAATGTGATGCACATATGAGTGTGTCTATGCTTACTTGTTTTAAACCCCTGAAGACATTAAATACAAATTCAAGGTTTCTAGGATAATGTGAAAGAAACTGAGACCAAGCAGTGCTTTAGGCATTTCACAGAAGTGCTGACCCTTTTTTCTTGGCTCCTGAATGTTCACTAAGTGCTATGACTGAAGATGTACATTCTTACTTAATATACATGTCTTTTAGATTTTAATTATGTATTGTGTTTTATGTTATTCATAATGAAAATCACAGAAGCAGTTTTCTGTCATTAAGCAACTTCTGTCCATCCACTGGAGTTTAGCTAATGGCAGGTATCTATATCTATACAGGAAAGCAGATGTTAAATTTAACAACTTGAATAGGACACTCTCAGTAAAAAAAAATGGTTCCTTCTATTCATTTTTATAGCTCCTCCCCTACTGTTAGCAGAGGCCTCTGAAATAATACCACTAAAGAATAATGGAAGCTGCTATAAAAAAAGCATAAAGCTATTAAAAAAGCAACAATCCTAAAATAAAGATATTCCTGAGTGCACAAAAGTAGCTGCTGTATTGATGCTTGCAATCAATTACTATACTATAAGGCATTCGCTCCTCTTGAAGAACCTATTATTTTGAAACATAATGCAAAGTCACAGCAGGTGACATAGTACTGGGCCATGCATACTGCATCTCAGCCAGATACAGAGAGCCTTAAACAGGCTAGGCTCTGTGTGTAGTCTACATAAAAAAATCAACAATCCCTGTATCACTGCTCTAAACTGTTTTACCACATTTGCTTTTGGGATCATGACATTCATTACTGAACTGAGACTAAATCCTTCATTATGCAGTTTGTCGAAGTGTTTAAAGCAATATATCAGCCTAAACAGAAAAAGTGGAATTAACTTTCAATGGCTAGCTTCTCAGTTTCAAGGACTTTATATATTCACATGCCTAAATGCATGTACTATGTAGGAAAATCTCTCTAATCAGAATTTTGCAAGTCTGTGCTCTTTTTAATACACAAAAAGTAGGTCTCTCAATTTCTCAGAGATTTACTATCAGATGTTAATAAAGGGCTTTATTTTACTTATATTTTTAATTGTAAAAAAAATTTGCTAAATAGTTTGGTCATATATTTGCTATTTTGTAGTGAAATAATAGCTTAAGTGGATAAAATTAAACTAATTGGCAAAATAGAATGTAAATAAATTTTGAAACATTTAAATAATATTATATACCTATTTATATTCTCACTAAATAAGATTCTATGAGATATTCAATATTTGCATAGGTTTCAATATTTGAAATTTTAATCATTTCTATTGGGTCTCATAGTTCCAATGAATTATTTATGTATGTGTGTGTGTATATATACCACAGATATATATATCTCCACAGAAATATTATTATGCATTTATTAAAACATATCATGGTCATCTAATTGCACAAGTATTGCAAAGGGCATGCAATGATCCCTTTTTAGGATCAATATCTATGCAAGAAATAAACTCAGCAACTTTTTCCCATGGTATGAAGTATAGCTATCAGAACCTTTTAAGGTTCCCTGGATGTTAGTCCTAAAACTACAACAATATTAGGAACAGAAATATTACTGTAGATGATTGTAAAGATTCCAAAGCACAACAGTATGATTTTCATTTTCCACTGATTCTTGTAGGATTAAACTGTGCTAGCCCAATCTTAGAGGTAGAGAGGTGAAAGAGAAAGTTTTTGAAATTCTTAAAATCACACCTGACAGGGTGTTTTGGTTCTTTTTTTTTTTTTCCTCTTAAATATGAGTTGTCTTGAGTACTTGGTTACATACTGGTTTGCATTCTGGATGAATTATAACTTTTTCTTATCATTTTATTACTGGCAAGTACAGTGCTTTTTTTTTTTTCCCTAAAAACTGATAAAGGATTTGAATACATGCACTACTGCTCTACTACAGCTCACTTAGCCATCTTGATCCCAGGCAGCCTGTGAGAGGTGATCTTTTCCATGCAGAGAAGGCCTTTCACAAGAAGTGCATGATGGAGGCAGAAGCACATTTGCCTATTACAACAAATACGCTAAACACGACATCAGAGACACATATCCCTTTGCTTCTTTTTACCATCAATAAGGGCTGCTCACTTCAGCCTTGATTCTTGTCATTACTTATAGATCTAGGTATAGTTGGAGAGTATTAAAAAAGGGTAAAATTGTCTTTGTTGGCTGCACAGGAAAGTAAGCATAAATTGCTACCAAAGCATTTCCAAGTAGGAGTATTTCTATATTATGCTGAAATGAAGTCATTTGAAGAGCAACAAAAGAATTTGGACTTGTCAACAGAAGAAGGAGACGTGATCTCTGAAGCAGAAAATTTCAACACAGAAAACAAGGAGATCAATTAAATGAGAATCAGGAGCCTACAGTTGGCAGTTTCAAATAAGTGACCTCTTTTTTGTAACTACTATCTGATATGTCAAGCAGAAGTTCTTACTGGAAATGGCGTCTAAGGTAGGTAATTTGCTTGTTTTAAATATTAACGTGAAATAATCTTTTAGTTTATACGAATGCAATAGAGAGTATAAAGGTCTTTCAAACGAATGTCTGTAAACACGATATCCTTAAAAATGTGAACCATGAACAGCCATTTATTTAATAGATACCTACTCAGTTTCTAATAGCATCTAACCATCTGGCGTGTCTGCAAAAAATCCCTCTCCCTTGTGCCCATACATGTCATGCCTGCTTAAAGAAATTAACCGTAAGCATAAGAAATTATTTTATCACAGGTTAAAGAAAAATGTTAAGTTACAAATTTAATCTGTCTTCCCAGATCAGTAATGTCTATCCAGAGACAAATGCTTGAAGATTACTTTGTTTTTTCACATTATTGTAAACCATTCTATTATAAGCTCATTTTCAGAGTCTAAGGAGGTCAACCCTATCAAAGATAGGTAGAAGACCATCACCTAAATGCTTAGGAAATTAAATAGGACATCCTTGTGTACCTTAAAGAAAAGTAATTCTGTGAAAGTGGTGTTCCTTGTGAGATTTTTTTGGTGATGTTTAAAGCAACTGTTTTGAAGATTCTTCAGATTTTCAGCAGCTTCTTTTCTCCAGAGATGTTGTCAGGTGTTTTAAAAGGTCTTTCATGTGCCCCCTCTCTTCTTACACTTTTGAATTTGATGAATACATCTATCTTGAAGTTAATATTTTATATATGTCTGGGCATCAGTCGGCGGGTGGTGAGCAATTACATTGTACATCACTTATCTTATATATCCTGTTGTTGTTGTTATTATTATTATTATTTTCTCTCTCTCTGCTGTCCTATTAAACTGCCTTTATCTCAACCCACGGGTTTTACTTTTTTTTTCTTCACGATTCTCTACCCCATCCCATGGGGCTGGGGGGACAGGGTGAGTGAGCGGCTGTGTGGTGCCTAGTTGCCAACTTAGTTGACAACTGGGGTTAAACCACGACAAGCAATTATAACATTGGAGAGGCTTTATTTTAAAGACATAAAGGAATAATGTAGTTGTATTTAATTTGACACATTTTGGATGTCCATGTTTTAGTTTCAGTCACAATATGCTCCAGAAAGCCATATATTATTTATTTATTCCAGAGATTAACATATTTTTTCTTAATAAAAAGTTAAGACAGAGTTTCAGTTAACCTAATTAATTCGATTTCCAGAGATTTATAACTACAACATACAATTTCCCCTCTTGCCAGCCTTAAGCAAGATCTCATAGATTAGAATCATGGCTCTGAGTTATGGTAATATAAAAGTTAGCGTGGACAAAGCCCCCCCCTCCCCCGACTCTATTTTGTCAGGAAACTATTCAGCATAAAGTCCAGTCTCTTCTCATTGCTACCCTCAGACACCTCTCTGTAAAGACAGAAATAAGGATTTGAGGATTCTGATTTTTAATGCTGAATTTCCATATTGTTGCTGCAATACCAAGTCATCCTTTCTATTTTTCTTTCTAATTTTGCAAATGCTATTTAAAGAAAGAATATTCACACACACATGATACACTTCACAATAAAACTTTACTTACACTGTTGCAAGCAATCAATACAGGTGTAGAAACTTGTTGGGTAAAACTTATTTTTTGTTTCTCTAGATATCCACAACAGCAACAAGAAAACCCATCTCATTTGATTCAGAGTGGAAGAGATTACTCTTGGAAAAAAGCATTACTTCACCAAGAGTTTTCACAACATTAATCCTAATTTGTATGCCTCATGCATACCTACTCTAGCTATTTCTGTATTGTTTTCATTGGCTTCATGCTTATGGCTGCACTTTGTGTAAGATTATAAAGTCAGTAATGTTTTCTTGCACGCACTATTCCTCCTAGAAATAGGCGTATGATATTACGTTTTAAGTAACTTAAGATATTAAATCACTGTAGTCAAAGCAGAAGCCTGTGATACCTGTACATTAAAGTGCATTAATCACTATATAATTAGTATTAGCTTTCCTTAAACTCAAATATAACCGTACTGAAATAATGTAACCAATGAAAGTATATGAACATTTTGTAATACTGTGATGGCACACCAGTCACAATGCATAAGCTTTTTCTGTAAATATGTGATCTATGTGACCAACAAGAGAGAAATAAGTTGTGTGTACCACATAGGAGGCATGCAAGTATAAAAAAAAGTTGGTAGGCAAGGGCAAGATAAGCACAAGGAACTGCAAAAAGGCTGGACGTCCTGCAAAATATACAAGAAGGATGAATGGGAAAAAAAAAAAGAAAGATAAGAGTACTGGGAGCAGATGAGCTGCAAAATTGTGTGGAGAGAGCAAATAACATAAAAATGTCAAGCGCGAATAGGCAAGGTGGGGTAAAAAGAAGACAAGCTTGCTTCTGGTCCAGCTTCTGACAGGGAGCTTTCAAACCTGATCACTTCAATCCATGTAAGTAAGGCCATAAAGAACCATAGCTGTCTGCACTAACGGTACAATAGTAACACCATGATACTGCATACTCACAGCTGATTTAGGGTATAAATAGCAAAAACTAACAGCTTTCTGTATTAATATTAGGCAAGAACTAACCTTTAGCATGAAATATGCTGTTAAGGAGTGAAGTTAGGGTTTTCTTCTGGGGTTGTTTTTTTTTTCTTTAAAAAGAGTTTATAACTGCCTCAATTCATCTTATAAGTATTCCCATCACAGCAATTTGTATTTCCCTGATACATGAACATATATATTCAGTTGCACCATTATACTCTTGTCGTGGTTTAGCCCTGGCCTGGTTTCAGCTGGGTTAGAGTTACTTTTCTTCC
>VYZW01018364.1:3475-63612 GCA_013401315.1 Balaeniceps rex | reverse complement strand
AAAACTTGTTCAGTGTCCAGGAAACAGAGGAAATAACTGGTTTACCTTGAATACAGAAGATTTGCATTAAGTACCAAGAAGGAAAGACTTTCTAGCAGTAAGAACCCTGATATGTTGGAATAGATGGCCTAAACAGTCTTTGTCACTGGAAGTCTTTAAATACATTTTTTTATATATATGTATATATATATATTTTATACATATATATGTATCAGTGAAGAGTATCATTAAGTACAGAGTTTCTCCTGTGCAGAGATGTGCAAGATTACGCCTCACAGTCCCTTCCAGAGCTGCAATACTCTGAAAACACAGAAATTGTAGCAATACAGGCAGCAGTACAGAATATCAACTCAAACCACAGAATAAAATAATGTTTTTCTTGAACTTCCATCTGTAAGACAGGGTGAACAATACTGTTCTGTCAGAGGCTAATTCACATAGGTTAAAGCAATGCTCCGTTGGCATAAAAAAATAGAAAGCACTTGTGGTAAAACTGAAGTTATGGGATATTTGAGAGTATGACTGATAAACAGATGACTGATAAAGCTAGGATGCCTGTAGTCTATCAAAAAAAAATAACAAAGGATGAGATAAAACAGTTGGTATTTTATGATAAGATCATACAGGCTGGACATATCCAGAGAAAGAATTTAAATATTCTACAAACTTGAAATATAGCACTTGGTACATACACCCAAAGTAATTAACCAATCAAAAATACCCAATAAAAGTATGACCAATAATAGGAAGATTGTGTTAAAATGTATTAAAAAAAAGGCAACTAAAATAGTAGATCTACTAAAGTAATCTATGGCACAGATTTTTAGAATTGGTGCTGATAGGCAGCTAAATCCCACTGTAGACTATTTTGTAATTAGCATATGGCATATTTCTTCTCACTTATTTATTGACAGAGTAAAGGAGTCAAGACAGTTTCATACTGCAGCTAAACTGATATAATACCTGGCTCACAAGAAAGAGCAAGCCCACTCTCTGCTCTTCCTTCCTTTGCCTGTGCGTTCCCACCTGCCCCTTTCACCAGCACTGGTGTGTATAAGCCTCCATGGTGAAATGTTTTAGGAAGCCAAATGAGTAGAAACCCATTCACTTATTTTGTGAGTGGTTAGTATGCATGGTTAGCTTCCTGAACTGACTTGACAATGGACAGGTCTAGGCCTATGAGTGAATGCTGGTGGTACATAGGGGAAAAGGACTGCAACTTTCATGGGCAGCTAGCTTAGCTTAATGATAAAATTTAAATCTTAGTCAGCTTAGTTCCATTATGACACTGCATCCTGAGAAACAAGCACTTTGGCTAACAGTGACTAACACAGCTAAATCAGGATTCTTGCAGCAATTACTTTGACAGGCATTCAATTCCTTGAAAAAAACCAAACATAATCTTCGACTTAGATATCCCCTTGCCTGGAAGTCAAATGTAAAAGATTACTGGCATAGCTGAAGAACCTAATAACTGAACAGTGATCTGGCCTGGTAGATGAGGGGAGAGTAGTGGCTATTGTCTACCTAGACTTCAGTATGGCTTTTGGCACTGTCTCCCATAAGAGCCTCATAGAGAAGCTGTTGATGTATGGGCTGGATGAGCAGGCAGCGAGGTGGATTGAAAACTGGCTGAATGGCCAGCCAAGAGGGTGGTGACCAGCAGCATGAAGTCTAGTTGGAGGCCAGTAACTTAGCAGTGTACCCCAGGGGTCAATATTGGGTCTGATCCTGTTCAACATCTTCATTAATGATCTGGATGATGGCGAAGATTGCACCCTCAGCAAGCTTGCAGATGACACAAAACTGGGAGAAGTTGCTGATGCACCAGGGGGTTGTGCTGCCATCCAGAGGGACCTGGACAGGATGGAGAAATGGGCTGACAGGAACCTCATGAAGTTCAACAAGGAGAAGTGCAAAGTTCTCCACCTGGGGAGGAACAACCCCATTGCACCAGTTTATGCCGGGACCACCCAGCTGGAAAGCAGCTTTGCAGAAAAGGCCCTGGGGGTCCTGGCTGACACCAAGCTGACTGGGAGCCAGCAGTGTGCCCGTGCCACAAAGGCGGCTAATGGTATCCTGGGCTGCATTAGGCAAAGCATTCCTTCGCCTCTACTCAGCGCTGGTGAGGCCACACCTGGAATACAGTGTCCAGTTCTGGGCTCCTGAGTACAGGAGAGACATGGACATACTGGAGAGAGTCCAACGAAGAGCCACAAAGATGATTAAGGGACACGAGCATCTCTCCTGTGAGGAAAGGCTGAGAGGGCTGGGACTCTTTAGCCTAGCAAAGAGAAGGCTCAGGGGGGATCTCATCAATGACTATAAATACCTGAAGGAAGAGTGTAAAGGAGATGGAGCCAGGCTCTT
Organism: Balaeniceps rex; assembly: GCA_013401315.1. Classification (NCBI taxonomy): domain Eukaryota; kingdom Metazoa; phylum Chordata; class Aves; order Pelecaniformes; family Balaenicipitidae; genus Balaeniceps; species Balaeniceps rex. Next base: position 61,242 of record VYZW01018364.1, on the reverse strand, counting down.
TCCAGTGGTGCACAGTGGCAGCACCAGAGGCAACGGGCACAAACTGAAGCACAGGAGGTTCCCTCTGAACATCAGGAAACACTTTTTCCACTGCAAGGGTGACTGAGCACTGGCACAGGCTGCCCAGAGAGGTTGTGGAGTCTCTGTCCTTGGAGACATTCAAAAGCCATCTGGAAGTGGTCCTGGGAAACTGGCTCTAGGTGGCCTTCCTTGAACAGGGGGTTGGACAGGATGACCTCCAGAGGTCCCTTCCTATCTCAACCATTCTGTGATTCTGTGATCCCTTTATTCACCCATTTCCCTGCCTACAAACCACTGTTCAGCATCCCCTTGCCCACCGCAAGGAACTCCCCTGCCATGTTTTTGGGTCCATATACTGCTGCATACGCCAACAGCACCGTCACTGTTTCCCTCTCTGCACATAGCCAGCATCAGCCTGTCCCCGAGGCCCACAGAACACCTAGCAGGGCACTCCCCACTTACCCACGAGGACCGTCTGCCCGTCCACCCGAGCACGGTGCTTGTAGAGCGTCAGGGCAAAGGTGGAGAGCTGCTGCGGGCGGCTGCGCCCGTGTTAAGGAACCGACGGAGGAGCGCGACCCCCCACTCCGCAGCGACCGCCNCAGCGGCGCGGGGCTGCTCAGGGCGCAGGCCCGGGAATACGGACGGGAACTAAGGGGGCGCGGGCGGCGCACCACAAGGATACAAGCCGTCGAGCAGGAACCTCTCCAGCAGCCTGCGGAAAAGAGCACCACACAGCCGTTAGGCCGCGGGACCGAGCCGCCCCTCCCCTCCCCGCGGGGAACCGGCCGGGCGGCGGCCTGCCCGCGCGGCCACGCACTTGGACTTGCCCACGGCGCTGTCGCCCAGGCAGATGATCTTCACGGTCTCCTCAGCGTCGGCCGCGGCCTCATCCCGGGCCTGCTCCGCTGCCGCCGCATCCGCCATGGCACCTCCTCCGCGTCCCCGCTGCTACGCGACACGGCCCGCCCCGCCTCAGACACCGCCTGGCCTCAGGCCCCTCCTCAGGCCCCGCCTCGCGGCCCGGCCCCGACCCCGCCTCACGGCGCACGCCCCCATCCGTGCGTCACCGAGCGCTCTGCCCCGCCCTTCTCCTCCCGTGTTAGTGCGTCATGCGCGCGACATTCTGCCCCACTTGTCGTCACCAGCGCGACGCCGCCCGGCGAGGCGGGTGCCATGGCGGCTCTGGGGCGCTCCGGGCGGCCGCTGCAGCTGACGCTGGCGCTGCTGAAGCCAGACGCCGTGGCCCACCCGCTGGTGCTGGAGGTGAGGGTGGGCGGATCGGACCCCTCCCGCCGGCGCCGCCCGGCCCGGCCTGGCCTGGCCTGGCCTGGCCTGGTCTGTTCTGTCGGTCTGGCTCGGGGCGTCCTGAGGGTGCGCGTCGCCCGCTCAGCCGCTGCGCCTCTGCCTGCAGGCCGTGCACGAAACCATCCTCAGCAACCGGTTCCTCATCGTGCGCGCCAAGAAGCTGCGCTGCGGACGGGAGGAGAGCCGCCGCTTCTACCGGGAGCACGCGGGTAGGCGAGCTGGGGCTCCCGGGCGGGCGAGGCCGCCGCTGCCATGAGGAGCACGCAGGCAGGCGCTGCGGGCGGACGAGTTTGGTCGCCGTATAGGGCCGGTGCCGGCGGAGCTGGGCTGTGTGACTTGGGCCGTCTTTCTCCCGCAGGGCGGTTCTTCTACCAGCGGCTGGTGGAGTTCATGGCCAGGTACCTGCTGTGCCCGCAGCCGGGCTGCGTGAGGCGCGAGGAGGAAGCTTGCTTTGCTTTGCAGGTGGACCCTTGTCTTGCCTGAACAATGCTTCTGCATCTGGAGGGGTCTGTCTCAGCGTGGGATGTGTCCCATCAGGAGTTGGTGCTTGTGGTGTACCAAAGGGGAAGACTCTGGGCTCGGGGGTGGAGGGATGTCAGGAACCAACTTTCCTGTGACAACAGTAGTACTTGGGGTGGCATCCACAAAGGTTGTGGGTACCATCACCTAGGAGGCAGCCATTCATGCAAATGCTTTGCTTCTGAGCCATGGTCTCAGTGTCTAGTGTCATGGTAGGTCTGTACTGGTACATGGTAGGTCCCAGAAAGTACTACATGGCAGTTGCACTTCCTTGCTTCTCTGCATTTGCTGTATTTATAAGAATGAAGGAGCTATACCCTTTTGTAACCTTATCTACTTTTGCTCTTCCCTGGTCCTTTTCTCAGTGGCCCCATGTGGGCTTACATCTTGGCCCATGAGAATGCTGTCCCCTTCTGGAGATCGCTGATGGGACCCACCAAAGTATTCCGAGCCCGAAACAGCGTCCCGGACTCCATCCGAGGAGCTTATGGCCTCACTGACACCAGGAATACCACTCATGGCTCAGGTAGACCTGTCCTTGTCTGAGTGTTGGGCAAAGACTGGAGCTCAGGGAGGCGTGAATGATAGTATTTTGTCTGCCTTTGCTTGCTTTCTATTCTGGGAGTCAAAGTTAATGATTTTCTCACTTCTGCAGACTCCACTCACACCTGTCCTGGTGCAACTGAGCCTGGTGCTTTTCTTTATGGCTTCTGCCCTTCCCTTTGGAACATAGCACATATTTGCAGTGCCAGACTGGCATCTCTCATCTTCTTTTCCTCTGTTTTCTAACAGATTCACCAGCATCAGCCAGCAGAGAAATTGCCTTTTTCTTCCCAGAGTTCAATGAACAGCTCTGGTACCAGCAGGAAGAGCCACGTCTGCGCTGTGGGCAGGTGTATTACAATGCGGAGGAGCGTGTCCACTGTGTGTTCAGGGATGAAGAAACAGAGTTGACCTGAGTTACCTGGGGGTATGGTTTGCTGAGCTGGAAGTAGCTGCTAGGCACACTGTTTGGGTCAGCCCCATGACAAGACATAGAGCCGTGGCATGGTTTAAGGAGTGTGGGAGGGGGAAAGACCTAATGCACATTATGTTGTGCTACCTGGGATTATGTTATTCATGCAGCATACAGTTGCTGGGGCATTTTAGGAAAAAATTCTCAAGTAGCAGTACTCCAACTTGATATAGAGGTCTAGCCATGCAGGTCACTGGTCCCTCATGTGTTTATTTGGATATGAGCAGTACAGGTAAGTTCATCAAAGGGCTAGGCAGAAAGGGGTTGTTAGTTCCAGTTAGGATATGATTGGTTTTGCTGATACAGGTCTCAGATTCTTAATATTTGTTCTGTTCCCACAGTCCCTTAAGGAGAAAAGGGGGAAAAAAGAATATGAAAAAATGCAGCAGTAAGCAGGGCAATATTAACTCTCCTGTTCTTGCTTTCCTGGATCCAAGCTGAGAAACAAGGTTGTCTTCAGTTTTGTATCATGATTCGTATCTTAAGCATCTGGTGTAGGGCACAGTTAGAAGCCATTCTCAAGAGGAAAGCAGCATATCCTATTGGTTCACTTTGGTCTGGGCTGACAAGCCTGCAACAGAAGTTTTAGGGGAAGTTGTAGAAAGGTGTGGGGTAGTCCAGTGCCTGTGAAGGATCTTCTGTTTTGTGATTGCCTGGGGCCTGAGATCAGTAGTTCTGATGAAACTTGATAGTGGCTGTTAGAGCTATGGATTTCTTGATTCCATAATAAAAGGTCAGAGAAGTTAATTTGAATGCTGGTACACAGAGGCTGTAGAATTTCTGCCAGGAGCTATTTACATTAAGCATTGTAACAAAATGCCTAATTGCGACTCAAAGACTTCATTGCCTATAGGAGCCTTGAAGCGCTGAGTTTACATATCCTTTGTAAATTTTATGGACAAAGTCATTAAATTATCCAGATAATTGATGAAATTACTATATGATGGTGCATGAGGACTTGGTTTTGAGGTGCAGTGCAAGGTTCTGACATGCTCATTTATGTTTTCCTGTTTGATACATTTTGAGATCTGTTCCTGTGTGAGTTTTTAATCCGTTTAAACTGTCCCCCTAATAGCTTCTTACAATGCTGATATTTTTTAATTAAGGTGCCATGTTGTACTGAGTAAATTTCTTTTGGATAATTTCAAATGCACTGTATTGGCAAAGGTACCTTTGTAATATACTTGGGACAAAAAGTAGCATCGATGATACTAGTCACTAAAGCAGTTGACTGAGCTGTTGATTGAGTCCCAAATTTACTAGTGCATTATTGTGTCACAGATCAGAGGCAAGTTACACTTTGACTAGTTTAAGACAACTATGTGAAATGGGCGTTTGATTGAAAAAATGTTTAATTGTAGGAAGTGCTGCCTTAGAGCTTCCTTGATTAAATACATCAACATTTTTGTTCCTCCCTTACTATTATATGAGATTAAATGCAGTCATTGTTTTGTTCCAGGTACAGATCAAAAGGATCTGCGGAATATTTCTGCATTTTTGCATTGCTGCTCTTATTTTCACCAGCAGTATCCAATGGTGGATCTCATGATCAAGTATGCGTTTATACAGGTCTGAAGTCTCGCTGTCCTTAATGCTATTGTCAATTGATATTTTATTGATTCCCTGAGTTTCTCTTAAGTTATGTATGTTTTTCTTATAACTATTAACCCTTACTATTTTTTCACCTTCTTTATATTGTGCTTTCTTTTTCAGATATTAATTTGAGATGTCATTAAATGATAATTCCTAGCTTACACTTTTCTCATTTTAAATGTTTTTTTTTTTTTTTTCCTAGTCACTTGCAATTATTACATTTGGGGAAACTGACCCTTTTAAAATTTCAAGTACAAATAACACTGGCTTAATGGCGTAGTGTTTTTACAGAATAATTGTCAGATCACAATCACCATTACTTAGATAGCTGTCAGTTGTTATGTCCATATTAACATTTCTTTGCTCCACCAAGACTGTACCGAAGTAGAGGTTGTCAAAACTGTGCAGTCCTGTTTCCCTAGACAGAGTGTTTATTTTGCAAATCTAAAGATGTTCTGCGAACTTTATCAGGAGATCTAATATTGAAATATTTGATGTTAGATGCAGGAGATAGTGTCAAAAAATATTTTTAATACCAAAGGAAGCTTTGGATTTATGAGATGACAGCAGATGCTCTTTGTTTTGAGGACTCTTATGATAGTAATCTTTTTTTTTTCTTTTTTTCCCTCCTCCTTGTAAGTGCTCACAAAATATTTTTAACTTCTCTAGTGACACTTAGCATCTGTTTTGTATACCTCCTGGTGCCTCTCGGTCCTGTGGTGAATCACCTTTGATTTTGTAACTTCCAATGGCTTTAATTTAAAATAATTTCTTGTACCCTTTCTCACTTTTCTCTTCTTGCTGCCCCCTTCACTGTCCCTAATCTGTCTTTACAGAACAAGTTGAAACCTCTGATTATTCTTTCTTTCTTTTTTTTTTGTTTGACATCTGAGTCAAACCATTCTTAAGAAGTCTTGGTCATGCCTAGCATATGCTAATTCTTCTATTTCATAAAGATTTTTGGTTGTTTTATTTGACTTCCAAACATTATTTTGTAAAATAATAAAGGCAAGTTATCTGAATGCTGAGTTAGCTTAAATTTGTAATGTCTGATGCTGCAACAATCTCATGCACAGTAGACATTTGTATTTTGGTTGCTGTCCTCCTCTTACTAATGCTTAAATGCCTTCTGCCTGTTGTTTATTCACACAGAAGCATGGTACCTGAATATTAGACTGAAGGATGCAGTTTCTGCTTTCTAGAGGAAGTGCTCCAGTATTTCACAGAAACACTACAGTCCTGTTAACATAATTTATCCCACCAATTGCTTAGCTTCCAGACCTCTCCCTACACTCAGGAGATGGGTCAGGTTTCTGAAGAATTTATCTAGAATATCTTTTCTCTGGAAAAGATAAACATAGTCCCGTTTTAAATTTAAGTACTTGGCTTCAATAACAGCTTGCATAACTGACTACTATTCCCCCCCGCCCCCCCAGTGTTGCGTGAAAATATGGAAGCCAGGTTTTGTTTATCTGGGATATTTTGGAAGGAAGGGGAGCAAGCAGAGAGGAAATCTGTCTAATAAAAGTACTAGATAGTCAGTAGGGAACCTAATGTAAAGATGTTTGAATGCAAAGGCAGTTCATGTCCTGGACATGTTAGTAACTGGGATCAGGATCTGATGGAGAGATGAAAACTGTTTCTGCCTGGAATCTTATCAGGGCTTTGAACTGTGTATCATGTGGTTGTCTTGCTTCTGGACCCAAGCAAGCCTGTGAAGCAAATGTGGATCGTTATGTAGGCATGAGTACGGTCTGTCATGTCTCTTCTTGCCTGTACTTCTACCTTGTTGAGCCCAAGATTAAGTTTGGTTAAGAAGTCCAAGTCTAACCCCTACTTGACCTGTCTTGGGCATAAGGTGGGAGATTGTTAATTTTCTGTGATATGGAGAAAACAGTCATGGTCTATTTTGGTTTTCTGCAGTTTGATGTTCCTCTTACTCTTTGGTCTTCCTGTTCTGTAGGTTCTTGAGGACTGAAATGTTTGGAGCTAATGGAAAGCTTTGGGCTCAGTTCATAATAAGCCGGGATATTAATGGGCTGTGATGCAAGTACCGACAGACTGTGAAGTATAGCGGTGTCTCCTGGCATTATTCTTTTTCCATTACTAAGAGCGGAGCTACATATGACTTTCAATGGCAATTTGGACCTCTTGCAAAAGACGCTTGCTTTAGAGCCAGTCCTGTGTCATGGGTAATAAAAATGTCTCAGCAATCATCTGTCTCAGGATTTTGCTGCCAGAAGACTTACACCACATTGTGGAGGGAGGCATTTACAAACAGCAGGTGAAGGGCAGGCATGGCAGCTGCAGTTTGCTGCAGTCACTTCAGGTTTCATGTAGCTGTTGTGTACTGGAGCTGTCTCAGATGCAGTAGCAGATTCTCCAGAATCTTTGCACCAGCAGCTTCTTAGTGGCATATTTCTCTCCAGGAGATATATCCATAGTCATGGTGTTGATATAGGAAATAGCATGACCAGCAAATGCAGTCCAAGGGTTCATTTACCGTTGTTTTGAATCTGCTGGTACTGTCCACCTTTGCAACCTCCCACGGCAGCTAATTTCAAAAGTCCATTGCCTGCAGCATAAAAAAGTGCTTATTTTTTGTCTGTTTTAATCTGATCTGCCACTATTTCCATGGAGTGTCCCCTTTTCCTAGTGCTGCTGGATTTCATGGAATCATAGAATTGCAGAATAGTTTGGGTTGGAAGGGACCTTTAAAGGTCATCTAGTCCAACCCTCCTGCAATTAGCAGGGACATCTTCAACTAGATCAGGTTCTCAGAGCCATGTCCAACCTGACCTTGAATGTTTCCAGGGATGGGGCATCTACCACCTCTCTGGGCAACCTGTTCATGATATGGGGACTAGCAGTTCTGTGTTCATCATAAACACTGCCTTTGTCATTTACTTACTTTGGTCAAACTCCACCTCTAGCCTTCAAGCACTAATTCAGATGTTACACTCCAGGAACATGGGCTCACTATGATACAAGTTTAGTTCAGACTCAGACAAGATGTTACAGCCTTCTACCATGTGATTTGAACTTCCAGGAGGTCCTATTCTCAAACTCTTCCCCAAGCCCTACTTCTCTGCCTCCTTTTTCCTTTCCAGGTAAGGAAAATGATAGAGGGCTGGGAAAAGCTGGTAGATAGATGTAGAAATCTTCATTCTCTCTAGCCCCTGAGGTCTTTTTGCTTACATGTTCACAAGTTACACTGGATTATAAATTGCTGGGAATCTTCCATTGTGGACCAGGTACACAACAGTAGTGGCAGCTTTCACTTTGGGGATAGCAAGCCCGTCCCCACCAGAACTTTATAGCCCTTAGTAAAAATGATGACACCAAACTGAGTCTACTTGACACCGAGCTGACACCATGCTTGAATGAAGGGATGCCATCCAGAGGGACCTTGACAGGCCTGAGAAGTGGGCCCATGTGAACTTCATGAGGTTCAACAAGGCCAAGTGCAAGGTCCTGCACCTGGGTTGGGGCGATCCCCAGTATTGATACAGACTGGAGGATAGATGGTTTGAGAGCAGCCCTGTGTAGAAGGACTTGGGGATACTGGTGGATGAAAAGCTGGACGTGAGCTGGCGATGTGTACTTGCAGCCCAGAAAGCCAATTGATCCTGGGCTGTGATCCTTCTTGTTAAAGAGGTGTGGCCAGCAGGTCAAGGGAGGTGATTCTGCCCCTCTACTCTGCTCTGGTGAGACCTTACCTGGAGCACTGCGTCCAGCTCTGGCATCCCAAGCATAAGAAAGACAGACCTGTTAGAGCAGGTCCAGAGGAGGCCACGAAAATTATCAGAGGGCTGGAGCACCTCTCCTACAGAGAAAGGCAGAGTTGGGTTTGTTCAGCCTGGAGAAGGCTCTGGGGAGGCCTTTTTACTCTCTGAGGAGAGTAAAACTGCCCTTCATACCTGTAACAATCTGTCATACCTGTCTGCCATGGCTGTAGTATACATATATGGTGTAGATATACTGCCTCAGAGTAGAGCAGGAATTTGGGCAAGAAGGCATAATTGGTATTACAAATAGCCATGGAACTTCAGCTTTGTATTTCCTGTTGCAATAACTTATGTTTTCCATAAAGTTTACTGTCATTCAGGTATTTCATATTGACTGCTAAAGCACTGTTAAATTATTTACATTTTTCTCTTTTAATATTTCAACAACTTTGTGTGTATTTTTTTGTCTAGAGTGTGAACATGTCAAAGATGGGAAGTCTATATAGAACAAAGACATTTTTTCTCCATGTCTCATTCTGCTTCTTCTGTATTGTGATGCAATTGATTACAGCAGATGTAAACAGCCTCAAAGTTATTGCATGAGTGACTGCCTCAAACTTTTAATAGCTCACTTTGTGCCTTGTTTACAAGCCTCACAAAAACATGCTAGGTGAGGAAGTGAAGTGCTCTAGGCTTTTAGTAATTGGCACTGAAACCCTAGTGGCACTTTCTCTGTGGAGAGAAGCCTGTGGGGAATGGGTTTCAAGCGGACAAACTGGAAACAAGAAAACTTCTCTCTCAAACTTCAGCCTTCTATTTAAAGCATCTTGTTTACAGTGCACTAATTGGCCCCTGGGGCAGACTGATGCCCAAGCCTGGCAAGGCCTGGGTGAGAAGCCGTGGAGGGCTGGCTCTGTGCAGCAGGAGGATGGAGCTGGCCATAGGAAGAGGGAGGAACAGAGATGGGGCAGCAGGTGCCAGAGCTGTCCAGAGAGTACCAAGTAGCAATCATTAGGCAAAAGTGCTGCTCAGTGGTGACAGGAAAGACTTTCCTTGTCACTTTCTGAGTACAAGTTGGCCAGGAAGAAAGAGTGACTCTGGGGCTGGTGCCAGCACCCCACTTTCCATTTTCCGGGACTCTGTGTAGGTGTCAGACCTGCCCCAAAACCCTGGGATGATACCACAGCATAACAAGTCACTTTACATTGCATGATCATGGTGTTTGAGTTTGTGCATGCTCTTAGCCCATGACAAACGCAAGTAAGTCAGGTCAGCTTTGGCCAGTGTTATAGTTGGATCATATAGGTGCAACCCTCATTGCTTTTTTTCCTAAATTATGAACGCAAGTCATCAATTAAACTGAATAAAAGCTTCAGACAGTGCAATTCAGCCAAAAAATCTCCTTGTCAAGTGTTAGGAAAAAAAAGTCAGGCAGTAATCCATTACCACTCTCACAAGATGCAGTGTGAGGCTTTTGTCCTATCTTGGGTAGGCCAAACTGGAAATGCCAATTTTGCTTATTCTTGTTTCTTATCTGGTCCAGATAACAGGTGACTCTGGCAACTTACTTGCAAAAAAAATTTCCCAAAGGAAACTCTTTCCATGAGGAGATCGATGGGAAAAAAAATGAAATATTGTTCTTACAAAACCTGATGAGAATTTCATTCCAGAAATCAGACTGGTGCTGGTGGAAAGGAGCCCCTGGTCCAAGTCCTGCTCAGAGCAGGACCCATGAGCACAGGTTGCTCAGGGCTGTGGCTAGGTGAGTGCTGAGTATCTCCAAGGACAGAGAGTCCATGGCCTCTCAGGACTTTGATCCAGTGCCTGAAGAATTTTTCCCTGATGGTACAAGGGAGTTGGAAGCTCAGGACACTCGACTGTATTGACATCATAGTAAAACAGGGTGTTTTACTATAATCTGTGTTAAATAAGTCTTGAGTGTTACAACTGTGGTATATATAAGAAAATCATACAGAATGTTGCCCGTGGAGATTTTTAAAAAGGGGTGTTCAGAGGAAAAAGAGAACACACAAGCCCGAGCTACAGTTTGTACTAAATCTGTTTAAACTACTGTTTGGATAACAACTGCAGTGGACAGTACAGTTTTAGTATCATCAAAACTGCATCAGTGACAGTCAAAATCACTGAGGGGAAAAACGGCGCACAAGCCCATTGCAGCCAGCAGGGAAAAACATTGCCATTTACAAACCACTGAGCTCCTGAGCCAGGTATGGCCACAGAAAGCCAGGGCAAATGAGGTTGCCCAGCCAGTAGAAGCGTGTGCAGAAAATGCTGGATGAAAAGTGCATTCAGCTTGCGTATGTCAAAGCTACAGCAACATCAGTGAAAGCAGTGGTGTAAAACTGTCTGGATCATCAGGTCTAGAGAGTGGTGGTTAACAGGTCATGCTCTACCTGGAGGCCAGTGACAAGTAGAGTATCACAGCTATCTGTCCTGGGACCTGTCCTGTTTCACATCTTCATTAGTGATACGGAAGAGATGACAGAGTGCACTCTTGTCAAATTTGCAGGTGACACCAAATCGAGGGGACCAGTCAATATGCTCAAGGGCAGGGCTGCCATCCAGAGGGACCTGGGCAGACTGGAAGAATGAGCCAGAAGGAGCCCCATGGAATTCAACAAGGACAAATGCCAAGTCCTGCACCTGGGAAGGAAGAGCTCCTGGCAACAAGACGGTCTGGGGATGCCTGTCCGGGGAGCAGCTCTGCAGAAAAGGCCCTAGGGACCCTTGGTGGGCAGAAAGCCGGACATGAGTGAGCCATGTGCCCTGGCAGCAAAGGTGGCCAACAGCATCCTGGGTGCTGTGAAGAGAAGCAAAGAGAGTAGAATGAGGGAAGTGGTTATGGCCCTCTACTCAGGACTTCTGAGATCACATCCAAGCACTGCATCCAGTGCTGGGTTACCCAAAACAACAAACTCAGAAGAATTCAGTGGAGAGCCACCAAGATGGTCAGGGCTGGAGCACTTGCTCTGTGAGCAGAGGCTGAGGGAGCTGGGCTTGTTCAGCCTGCAGAAGGAATGGCTTTGGGGGGACCAAATAGCAGTCTTCCAGCACTTGTGGGGAGGTTATCAAGAAAACAATGCCATGATCATCACAATGCGGCATGGGGGGAGGATGAGAAGCAGCAGGCAAAATTCAGAGAGGAGGTTTCAGGTTCATAGAATCATAGAATATTCTCAGTTGGAAGGGACCCACAAGGATCATTGAGTCCAACTCTTGACTCCACACAGGGCAACCTAAAAGGTAAACCATATATATAAGCATTGTCCAAATGCTTCTTGAACTTTAAAAGGCTTGGAGCCATGACCGTTTGGCTGGGGAGCTTGTTCAAGTGCTTGACTGCCCTCTCAGTGAAGAACTTTTCCCTAATATCCAATCTGAACTTCCCCTGACACAGCTTTAAGCCATTTATCACCGGACACCAGAGGTAAATCAGCATGTCCCTCTCCACTCCCCCTCATGAGGAAGTTGTAGACAGCAATGAGGTCTCCTCTAAGCTGAACAAGCCTAGTATCCTCACCTGCTCCTCATAAGTCATGCCCTCTAGTCCTTTCACCATCTCTGTTGTTAAGAGTCTGATTTCCAGAAGTGCTGAGTACTTACAGGAGCTGGGCCCAATCCTTGTGGTTACACCCCCAAATTTAGGCATTTTGTTTAAAAAACAACTCCCTTAACACTTCACAAATTCATGGAGATTTGATTTCTCACTGGACCCCCAAGGCTAGATTTGATATGCCTCAGTAGACCAGAGGAGGATACAAACATTGATATTTCTTCTCATAAAGGCTGACCTGAAGACATTACCACAGAAAATGGTCATGAATTGCCAGAACTGAATACCAAGTTTCTGGCATCTGGCAAGATTTCAGTATATTTTAATATTTGTGCCAAGCGTTGATGGTCTCAGCAAAGCCCTATTTCAAATATCAGTGTAGGAGGGGTCTTCTCCGTGTGCTGCCAGCATGTGCCTTCATCTAAAATGCTGGCAGAGTAGCCAGGTTACACTGGAATGCTGTGCCACTGAGTTTCTGTATGAAACAAGGAAATGTTCATCATTGCCACAAGAGAAAGGTGTAATTTTGTAAATTCAAAGCAAATGGCTGTGTCACAAAGTCCTGTTACCATGGTCCTTCTACCCTGTCAGCCCAGCTTCCCTGAAAACACGTTCTTAGACATACAGGGTTCATAATTACTGCTATTGCTCTTTTACAGCCTCAGACATCCTCTCTGACGTGCATTTTCCCCTCATCGAGGTAGTAGCTCCTTTTAGGGTCTGTGCTGAATTTCCACACAGGGTATTCCTTCCCACGTAGGGTTGTTGCCTATGCTTTCCCTACTTTCCGAATGATGTTACTGCTCAGCTCCTCAACTCTTGAAATTTCAGATACAGAGCTTATTATAGGATCAGCTCCTATTGCCTGATCATCAGCAAATAGAGGCTGCAAAAAGATTGCAATAAAGCAATGCTGTATTCCTGCTGCAGAAACAATCATGTCTCAGTCTCGATCTCCAGATTCAGTCCCTGTTGCAGTCTTCACACTTCCTGGGTTTCCCACTTTACATTTCCATGGCACTATGTGGTGAACTCCAGCTAAACCTGCTGTTTCTATCAGGAATGGCGCCAGGCTCAGAGCAGGCAGCATTCACCCTGTGTAAATCCATGTAATCCTGCTGCCTAGCCCTTCAAGAACTCACAGGATGCTACTCGGTGCCTTAACTAAGTCCGACCAGAGCTGCTGCAGATCACAGTCCCACCATGGCCATGTTCTCTCCTAGTCCCCTGGACCACACTCTCCACTCCAGAGAGCCCTGCACAGCCTGGGCCAGGTGGGCATGGTTGTTGTAGATGGTGGGAGCACGGATGCAGTGCAGATGCCGTGCAGTCACTTTATGGCTGTGTTGCCCACAGGTTTGTTGCTGCAAGTGTGGCCAATGGCCAGCCCTCCTCATTGCTGCCTCTCTGCTGGCATTGGCCAATGTAGGCACCTCATAGTTCTGCAACAGATAAAACAGGGTCATAAACAAGGGCTTAGGGCACAGGGACTGCAGCGCTCAGCCTCCCCAGCAGCCACGCTCCTATGGCCCAGGCTGCCTGGCACGGTCAGTGGTGCTGCAGCCCAGGCACCCCAAGAGCTGCCACAGGACTGGAGCAGGAGGCCAGGGCTAGAGAGCTCTGGCCGGTCTGCACTTGGCACAGCCCGGAGCACAACAGGAGATCAAGGTGGGTCCTGTGCCAGGAGGGCTTTGTCCTGTGGGCTCTGATCCCACTGGTGCAGGCTGATTGGGGGAATGCTCCTCTGCTCCTTCCTCCTGCCACTGAACAAGAGCTACCTCTGAAAGCCTCTCCCCCAGGGCCCTCGCTGGGTTAAAAGCCTCTCCTCCACTTGCGAGCCTCGAGGACACACAGGCTTTTCCTCATGCAGGTAAGACAAACTGGACAGCGCCTAGGGACATTGCTAGTTTTTCCTTCTTACCAACCACTGGATGCCATCCACTGTTTACTCTTGGACATGGAGGTAAGGGAGGGCTGGGAGGGCAGGACTGCTGCCCATGGTGGAGCAGGGCCTCACTCATGACGGGACCGTCACAGGGGTCCTTATCAGCACACTACTTGGGGAGCAAACCCAGTACTGGCACCCAGGGCTCCTGGGTGGTCTGGGCATGCAAGCAGGCTGTGGCTGCTGGTGATGCCTCAAACAAAACAATCCAGTCCTTTTCAGGAGAAATTAATCCTGTGTTATTGCTGGCTCCCTCAGTCCAGCCATCACCTCGAACTGGGACTGGACCATACCCAAGGCTCAGGACCTTACCTCCCATGGCTATATGCTCCAGGCTATCTGCCCTGCTCTCCTGAGTGCAAATGGGATGTGGTGGTTTGGTGAGGAAAGCCACATCCTCCTGCCGCTGGCTTCCCTGGGTGGGCACAGAGCACATCTGGCCTCCTGCAGGAGGAAGGGTGACATAATGCACCCCAAAATGCTGGAGCTATGCAGAAGTGCACAGTGGCGATCTAAGGCACCCTGCTTCAGGGACTGCACCAGAGCTGACCTGGGTCTCAGCCTAGTGATCACCATCACGCCGGCCAGGGGTACCTTCCTTCTCCCAGGGGGAGTGACAGAAACCAGCTGCCTCCCTAGCACCGATGGCATCAGTGCTCCCTCTCTGCCCCCCTGTCCAGCCTTTCTGGACTGGTCAGCAGTGGGCAAAGGGGTAGCTGCACTGGGAAATACTTGGTAAGTCATTAGTTACCATGACAAATTGCCTTCAGTGCAAGTGAGAGAGAGAGAGATGAAAGGAGCCGAGGCAAGGTGGAGACTCTTTCAAGGCTCATTCCTGTGCAGTCCAAGGGAGAAAGGGAGATTTTCCTACCATGTCTTTCTATTTCATTGTGTACAGGATGTCTGAGGACCAAGGGTTTAAATCTGACATTTCTTGTCATGTGGCTGTGTCCACTTACAGCTACATTGCTCCAGACCACGGTGAAAAATTAGGGTCATTCATCTGCATGTCTCCTATGGCTGTAATGTAGCCCTGTAGCTCCATGCCTAATCCAGCCTGAATTTGTCAGCATGGGGAGAGCATCATCTGCAGCTCTCCAGAACTCATTGTCCCTCGTGCAGCGGATCTAACAATTCCCCCCTGCTGCTGCAAATACGACGATTTACATGTCATCGCTGTGTACCTGCATCAAACCAAGGGCTCACTAGTAGCGTGCAATGGGCTTACACGCCGCTTGCTCACCTGCTCTTATTTCCAAGTGTTGAGCCCCAGTTTGGAGCATAAACAGGTGACTAACCCTTACCTACCTAACCTCCTACTATTAAACTTATTTTTATCACTCTGGTTCCTGAGGTCCCCTATTCCTCCAATGTAACAGGCAGGTCCCCACCTTCACTGGTGCCGGCTTCGCTGTAGCTTGTCAGCAGAATCCTGCCTCTGGCTAACAGGTTAGGAGTAAAAGCATCCAACAAGGTCCTGGACACAGCCTTCTCCTCTCACACCTATACCACGGAGGCACTTCCGCTCTAACAAAACCACCAGCTGCCTTTGCCTTAGCGCTGTGAAAGTTCACACATACATAATTTTTAATTTATATAGATCAATGTGTGCATTATGCAGCTTTGCAGATGGGGACAGCTGGAGAAGGAGACAATTCCTCGGGAACACTGCTGCAGTCTCTCCCAGCTCTCCCCCTCTCAGGCACCTGCTCCTGGCTGCAACACAGGGCCAAACAAGTCATCAAAATGCACACAGCTTTGACTGGGGGCTGGCTGGAGGAAGAGCAACGGTCCGAGATTTCCAGAATACTGGATGATATAGTCCTTATGTACCTGTCCAATAGATGCAAAATTAGTAATTTTTTAAAAAAAAAACCAAGCTACTAAAGAATATGTTTATCTGGGAGACTGCTGGAGAGCTTGGCCAGGCAGTCATTTCTCAGCCTTGTAGCACCCACATCCAAGATGGAGTAACAAGTTTGGATGTCATTATGCTAGGCAAAGACGAATTAATCTTTTGACTAAAAGTTTTCCTCTCATTATTAAAATTTAAAAAAAAAGGTTGAAAAACTGGAAAGAGAACTGACTCAGAACTTAGTTCTTCTTCTGCTTAGCAAACACTGATACTGATCAGAGTGTGCAAGTAGAAGCAAGGAGAAAATACTGTTAGAATAGAGAGTCCTTAATTTGGAAGAGAAAGACCTGAAAATTATGAATGAGACAGAGCTGACATTCAAGCAATTCCAACAGGGAAAAAAATCACACAGGTTTTAATAGTGCTTTGACAGCTTCTTGCATTAAGTAGCTATACAGAAAAAACTCCCAACAGCAGCAGTGAATTCTCTATTGCTCAATGTTTTAAAATCATGGCTGAAACACAGATACATGCTTTGGACAGAGAAATTAAAAAGAGATTAATGGGTGTAAAGCAAGGGTGCCAACCTGAAATTTGACTGTGTTGTTTAATCTCGTGAAGAGACAATTGACCTCAGTTGCTGAAAACACGTCTATAAAGAGGAAGGGAATGCTTTTTTTTTTTTTTTTTTTTTTGGGGGGGGGGGTGTCATATTCATTTTGGTCTTGCATAATGGCAATGGGCCCCTGCATAGCCATCAGGTGACATCTTTAACGTTTAGTAAATGCAGAGTGACGTGAATTGATAACTTGTCTGGGAATGCTGTTGAATCCTGACCACAGGAGGTTTGTCAGACTTACCTGTAAGGAAAAGCTGCTTACAGCTGCCCTGTACTGAGGCAGGCAGGCCTTGTTTCAAAGTGTACGATTTCAAAGTCAGAATAGCAGGGAACTAAATCTTTGAGTTTGCTTGATGGGCAAGCCTCCCTCTCACCCCAGCCATATCCCAGTGCTGCCAGTGAGAACCTACCCAGAAGCCAGCACTGCTCCCACTGCAGCTCCTGGCAAAAACTTGCTCAGCAATGGCCAGTACACTGGCCAGCTACCTTATTCTCTGGTTCAGGAATAGTTTAGAGGGCTAACATCTACTGAGGCAATCAAACAGAGCCAAAGAAAAAGCTGCATAGGGAGAACAGGATTTTATTATGCACAGCTCCAAGATCACCCATGGTTCCCCAAGGTGCCCTGTATTGTCATGCAGCCACAGTCTGCCCTGGTGCTTTCCAGCCCTGTTTGCCCCCTTATTGTCATATATGTAGCTTAAGCCTCTCTGGATCCTTTTCCTCATCCAGCCGAGATAGCTCCTGGTTTCAGACTGGCTGAGTGCAGCGTGTGCCTGTGCCGAGTGCTGGCTGGGACAGATGTGCACCCCAAGACAAGGTGATTGCAGGTCGTTTTTAACCTCTCTCTCAGCCCCATTTCTCGCACCAGGCTGTATTTGAGCACCAAAGCACCTGGCTTACATCTGCTGGGCTTCATGGCACTGGCATAGTGGGCAGCAGCAGCCCTGGCCACAAGCACCCAGCAAGCATCACCTTCAACAGCCCTTGGCTGAGGTTTATGAGCAATAACCGCTTCCTCATGCTTCGTCCATCGTGTGGACATGGTCAGTGTAGCTTCACATGCCAGTAAGCAAAACCCTTGTGTCGGGGTGAAAATTGAAATAGGATGATGGAAGAAAGGTCAGGAGGCCCAGGCCAGTGGAGATCCCTGATGGCTTAAATTCGGCTGTGGCTCAACAAACACCGTGTGGTGAGTCACCCTCAGTTGGAACCCGTGCTTTTTAAAGTGCTGGTTATCACAGACCAAAGCACCCCAGAAATGGCAGAGCAGGAGACAGGATAAACAAAAAAAAATTCTTTTAACTGGTGCAGGGTGATGCCACATCCCCTGGGAGAGCTGTGGCTGGGGAAGAAGAAACTTAGTGGCAGCTAAGGAATGATGTGACCATGTCCAGGGGGCAGGGAAGCATGTAGTCACCATCAGTGCAACCAGGAGGAAAAGAGAGACGTGCTTGGTATACTCATCAAGATGGGGGTTGGGCTGGCAGGAGAACCCAGAAGGTGTGGGTTAGTCTAGAGGCACACTGTTCTTGGTTTCTTCTGTGTGATTCTCTTGCAGCCAGGTAGCCAACACTGACCGGCAGCTCTCTGGACTCTAAAATCCTAGTGTCTGTGAAATCCCAACACGGGAAGCTTTCAACCACTATGGAGATAGGACCAAAGCCACCCTACCAGTGAAACCCTTGCCTCATGGGTGGTTGTGCTCCAGTCCCCTGGCTCACCATCACCACTTCCTCCTCACAGTGCTCATTTCTGCCCACAGACCAACCCAGCTGGCCCTATGGCAGGTGAGAACCAGACTCATGTGACGGAGTTCATGCTCCTGGGCTTTTCCCATGGCCAGCCCTTCCTCTTTGTTCTTTTCCTGGCCATTTACCTGGCCACGCTGCTGGGGAACTCTGCAATACTCACCCTCGTGTCTCTGGACCCCCATCTCCACAGCCCCATGTACTTCTTCCTCAGTCACCTGTCCTGCTTGGACATTTGCTACTCATCAGTGACGGTGCCCAAGATCCTGGCAAATACCCTGCGCCCACAGGCGACCATCTCCTATCGCGGGTGCCTGGCACAGATGTTCTTCCTGATGGGGTGTGCGGGGGCTGAGTGCGCACTCCTGGCTGTCATGGCCTATGACCGCTATGCAGCCATATGCCAGCCCCTGCACTACACCCATGCCATGAGCCGGGGTGTCTGTGCGGCAGCAGCCGCCAGCTGCTGGCTCTGGGGCATGCTGGACTCAGCCGTGCACACCCTCCTGGCCTCCAGGCTCTCCTTCTGTGGGGCTGCCCAGCTCCAGCACATCTTCTGTGACGTCCCCCCACTGCTGAGGGCTGCGTGCAGCAACACCCGCCCCAGTGAAGTGGCGCTCCATGCCGCCAGTGTCTTTGTGGGCCTCAGCCCCTTCCTGCTCGTTGTCGTCTCCTACCTCCACATCCTGGCCACCGTCCTTGGGATGCCCGTGGCCACCGGCCGGCACAAGGCCTTCTCCACGTGCTCTGCCCACCTGCTCACGGTTGCCCTGTACTTTGTGACAGCCAATCTGAACTACAACCGGACCAGCTCCAGCTACTCCCCGGCCACCGACACACTGGTCTCCACACTGTATTGCATCGTCATCCCCATGCTGAACCCCCTCATCTACAGCCTCCGCAACCAGGAAGTGCGGGGGGCCCTGCGGAAGGCTGTGCGGGGATGGGGCACGTGGGGCTGCCCAGGCAGCAAAGCATGAACGACACCAGGGCTGCAACAGAGCGCTGGTCTGGCGCAGTGCAGCATCGCCCGTCTGTGGGAAATCTTTGATGGCAGCAGCGGGCTCAGGGCTCCCTGCCCGGGCAGTGGCTGCTTGTGGCACGCTGCCATCACTTGTCTGACCCTCAGCACATCACCGATGGCAGAATGGCAAAATCAAGTTGGGAACTGATGCTGTGAAAATCACAGGTATCAGAACAAAGCTACAGCTCAGCACAGGACCTGTTGCAGCTACGCTGCTACCAGGGAATGCTGTAAAAGGCAGTTTCATGTGGTACCAGAGACATGCTGGCCCTGAGCAAGGCCGTGAGCTCTGCCTTGGGGCTGCCCAAGGGCTGAGCCAGGCCCTGCATGGGACAAGGGGCAGTGTCTTGGATTGCAAAATCTGGCCTCCATAAAGGGGCTGTCACACCATCCTCCTTCCACACATGCTTTGGCATGGAGTTTGATGTCTGCTGGGTTTCTCCAGGCTGCCATGAAAGCTCTGTAGCATTTTGTACATTAGCACAAGCAGCCAGCAGTTTAAACAGGCCACCCATTATTCTCAGTGCTTTGGTCAAGCAGCAAGTTATCAGCACTGAGCTGTGAGCTGGCATTGCTTAAATCCTCACCAGAAATGTTTGCTTTGCTTTATAGTGATGCCATAAAAAAATCAAAATGCAGTCATTGTGAGTGGCGTGGTTATGGACGACAGTGGCTGAGGGCTGGCTGGTGACCGGGGCACCAGCTTCATCCAGCTGCCACTGCCTCAGCTTAACCTCAGCACTGCACTGGGGTGTGCTCCTGCAGCTTCTCACATGCTGCGCTACTCAGCATGTGAGTCCAGTGCCTGATTTACTCCTATTGTGATGGTACTTGCAGGCCGCAAAGGAAAACCAAGCAACTCCTACAGTGGCATGTTGAGCATCTAGCCTGGAATATACTGGTTCAAGGGAGGGCTTCGGTTTGCATTGGATTATTCCTGAAAACTGCTTAAAACATTAAAAATAAAGAATTTCCTCTTGTCCTGCTTCCCACCTGATCAGCTTTTTCCCCACATGTGTGATGAAAGAGGGCTAGAATCAGGGGCCCTTTTCAGCGTGCAAGGAGCCGAGCCTCCAACACACACGGCACACGTGCTGTCACAGAATAACCAGGATGCAATTTTAGGCAGACTAGAACAGAACCAGTTTATTACTACAGCTATGAGGGAGAGCACAGCCATCAGAGTGACAGACACTGCTGATATGAACTCTGCCCAAATGGGGCAGATACAGAGTTTGTATACCTTTAGGTGATGCAACTCGTTCTTCACCAAACTGTGTCAGATAAGCAGGATATTGTAAATAACAATAGCATTCTTCAGATGAGGAGGCTCTAGCCAGCACACCCTTTAACAAATAATGAACTCCTTTTTTAATTAAACTGGTGAGACCACTACCTGCAAATATTTCTTAACTAGCGAGTCCTGCAAAGGCCTATGAGGCGTTAACTATTTTACTGCCACACTGGGGAGGCTTGACTTCAGCACAGGGACTCAAACCACCCAACAGCAGAGAGAACTGGCTGAGCCAAATACTGGGAACCTACCCTTAGCGCTGACTGCAAAGCACACTGGAGCCCTTAGGCTAGAGACAAGCTGTGTGACTGCTCTTCCCGCCCCACCTGCGTGTGTATGCTTATTTATACTGTCAGATCAGTTAACAGTAAAAATGGAGCTCTCAAAAATATGCTACTGCCTGTATCAAGCAGCACTTACTCTGATTCGTTTGCTAGATTGAAAGGATTTCCCTAGCAGAACATTCCTCTGATGGGCTGCCTGGATGAGGACCAAGACAGTTACTAACGTACTCTTTGTTAAGTTAAGACTTTTAGTATTTTTCTCTTGCTCCAAGACAGATTTTCCAGAATAATTTTTCTCAGAAAATAATCTAATTTTTACACTTCCTTTTTCAAGGTTTACCCCAGAAATGACACATCTCCCAACAGCATTCCTGGCAGACAGAGGAAAACCAAGTAATGTCCCACCTTAGCAAGATCATCCTACATTTTCATTGAGTCAGGACATGCTTCTCATGTTTAATGGAACAGCTCACTACAGCCAAGCTTGTGTCTGTGCGCAGGAAAAGTCAGCAGTGTTCACTGTGATGGTCAAATGTTCCTAGGCCCCAGTCCTGAAATCTGCCCAGATAGACCACGTTCATATTTCTCTACCCTGTGCTGCAAACACGGTTCATCCTGCAAGTGGAAACCCTTCTTGGGAAAAAAGGCAATTTTGACCTTCACAGTGCTCTTTTCCTTGACCCCTGGGTAGGATGAGATCCAGGGCCAGAGCAACTTAAAAAGGTCCCATAGCTCATGTCCCTTCTGCCTTGACTGGATTAGAATTGGTGTTTCTTTTCTGTGAATTGCCCTGTTGGGAACGGGAATGGGGACACTCCTGCAAGCTTGCTAGTTGACATGTGGAACAGCCTAGGTAGAAAAGAAGTCTTATATCGCACTCACATACTCTTAAACCATACCACCTTTCCCATCTGGAAGTAGATGGGAACCAAAGTCCTCTCGGGCACAGGCCAAAACTTTCCCTCAGACACTGCCAGTTTGCTCCTTGGTATTTCTTGCATGTAGACAAACCAGGCCAAGCCAAATTAAGCTAATAACATGTAAACGGCTGAAGCAGAGAGAGGCAAAAGTTTGGAAGGAAGAAGCTTGGACAATGCTGGTTTCACTGCAGAAGCTTCACATAATTTGCTGGAAAGAGGCCTGCTTTGCCCCGGCACTGACCCCGCCACCAGCCTTCATCTACCATCTCGATGTGTGTGATCGTGTCATCAGGATCAAAAGAAATCTCATCATCTCCATCTGCAAAAATTGTTCAGAAAAGATAGTCACAAAGAGAACCCCGGAGAGAGCTGGTTTTACATCCCTCCTCCCACCCCACCCCCAGGAGAATACAGAACAAGCATTCTGATAACCCTCAGAGTTCATGTCATCCAACCCCCAAACAGCACAGATAAAGCAGAGAAGGAGCAAGACTTCACAGATGAAAGATGAAGCTTCTGTGTTCCGAAGTCAGGTCTCATTCTGCTTTCCAAGAGGAAGAAATTTAAACCACCAAGTCAAAATCTTTTCACCACTGCTGATGGTGTAAGCCACCACCTCCCTGTTGCACCGCCCCAGCCAGCTCCCAGTGCCTCTCACCACAGCCTGGATGGCAGACCCACCTCCTTGGTAATCGTAGAGAGCCACCGCACAGGTCCCAGGGCTCTCCACCTCGTAAACATTGTCTGTTTCCCCTGCAGAAGACAGGATGGGCAGATGAGAAAGAGGCTGAAAGCAGCCATATAGATCTGGTCAGTGCCACCCTCCACCCAGCTGTCAGCCTTGGGGTGAACCACATCCAAACCCTATCAACAGGGAGAGGTGTACCATGGCTCAAAGTAAGGTATGACTTCCTTCCCCTTCTGCAATGAGAGAGGCGGGGTCCTGATGCCTCATGTTCTTCTCCCAAGAAAGGGGTCGGACATAACTCCAGCCTCTCCACTTACCATCTCCAGAACCAGCAAAGCTGCGACAGAAACATCAACAGCAGCCCATGCAGTTTGTTTATGTGCTTGGAGGAAGACTACCCTGCACTCCTCACACACAGGAGACACCACCAGATCAGGTATCATGAGCACCAGCCGTTCGAGCGACAGGCTGAATGAAGAGGCCTCAGTGCAGCACTGGCAGTCGCTTGCCAGGAAACAGTGCACCAAGAGCATCAGTCTGGGTCCAGCTTCTTCGGAGCCCACAGCAGCCCTCTGGTCCTCCTGCCTGAGTCGTGCTCCAGCAGAGATACTTGCTGCCTGGCCCAGCATTCCATGCAGCTGATCTCGCACCTTGGAGCCAGGCAAGGGAGTGGGCCTGCTACCCTGACCACAGTAGACTTCAGGATACAAATTCCCTCTGGAGTCTGTCCTATACATCCAGTGAGGTGAGCGGACAGATACAAGCTCCCCAAGACATGGGCTCTTCCATCAGTACTCACCCAGATGGGGCTGGCTCTGGCTGGGCTCCTCAGGAAGGATCTCCTCATAGTCCTCACCTCCATCTCCTCCCTGGTCATAGATGTCATCCAGCTTTCCCAAGGGTGCTGGCAGCTCCTCATAGTCAGCACCTCCATTGGTACTGTCACAGTAGTCAGAGGGCTCTGGCAGCTCCTCATAGTCTCCACCGATATCCAAACCTTCACTGTAGATGGGCTGATCCTGGCTGGGGATCTTGCACAGCTCTTCACCCAGATCTGCTGGCCTTGGTGGCAAAGTGGGTGGTGTTTCCTCATCCTGCCTTTTTGCCTCCTGCCATGAAGTGAGAAAGTGACAGGAAAGTCACCTGCAAAGCATCCACGGCACGCAGCTCTCCCATGACTGCACAGCACCCAACACAAGGGAGCCTGCTCCACTGCAGGTGCCTTTAGTGCTACCATGACGCAAATGGAGCATCATCCTCTGCACAACGAGGCAACGGCTCAGCCATTAGGTCTGTGCTGAACTGGCACCTGGGACTGCTGTGAAGACCCTCATGGCTCATGTATTTGATCCTCTCACATACTTAGCTACAGCTGACTGTACTGCCACCACACTGACCCACTCCAAGAGCCCTTCTCATGGTGTAAGGTGCTGTGCAGCCACATCCCATCACCATCCCAACGCTTCCCCCCCTCACTCCTTCCAAAGCCTCTCCCACGCTGTGGCTGTACCCCACTTCTTCCTGCAGGGCTGCCTGTAAAGCACAGCCCCCTCTGCCTGCTCCCCTTCCTGGCTCTCCCCAGCCTGCTTTGGCACCTGTTCTCCTGGTGACACGGGCCTGCCTTGGTCAGCACTCCCAGGCACCCTTGCTGGCACGGTGGCAGGGGCTGCCTCTGTGTGGTCCTTCTCTCTCTGTGGGATTTCCTGCTGGAGAAAAGTCATCAGATGCCCTCAATCCCTTTGAATGAGGTCCAGAGCAATGTCCATTCCCATTCCCAACAGAGCAACGCAGAAAATTTTCCTTCAGCTGAAATCTGTTCCAGCCCACAGAGCAACTCTCAGTTTTCCTCCAGCTGAAATCCGTTCCAGCTCCCACAAACCTGCCCTAAGGACTGGACACTAACAGGCCTGTAATGACTATGGGGTCTGCAGAAAATAGCCTTGAGGAGGGAATGCATCAGGGAGTGCTTTATTGGTGAAACCTTATCTGCACATTGAATGCAGAAACAGCACAACGTAGAAGGAGGTCTTGTAAAAGTGAGGGTTTGGGTGCAATCTCCAGTTTGGAAAATCCTGAATACGGACTGCTGGGATGGTGATACTGGGGAGGTGTGATTGCACTGTGTTTGCCAGGCACTAGAGGCAAGAAGAAGCCTAGGCCAAAGCACAGAGGGTCATGGCTGGGTGCAGGCACGTCCTGATCTGTGTGCTGAAAGGGAAAATCCAGCGACAGCTGTGAAGTTCAATGGCAGTCCCTGGCAGCTGCAGGGAAGCAGTTTAGGCAAGAGGTTACTGTAAAGAGATCAGGTAGAAGGACATGGAGCTGCGTGGCCCTGAGGAAAAGTTTGGTTTGCAAGCGTTGGAAGACATGGCAAGATGGCCATGGCTCACCTCTCGCCGAGCTGCCTGGCACTCCCGAGCCTGCCGCCTCACCCGGTCCTCCTCTGCCTGCCGCCTTCTCTCCTCCTCTGCTGACTTAGCCATGTTTTCAAATCGTGACCGCAGGCTGCTGGTGCCACTGGAAGCTCCTGTGGAGAAGACAGCTGATCAAGCCTGTCCAATGGCTCCCTTCCACCACCTCAAGCATCCAGGAGAAACCCAGACCTCTGCCTCTCCCAGAAAAACTTGCAGTTCAGCCACCTTCTCCTGCCCCTTAACACAGGTTAAATCCACATCCCACCACAGCACATGCCTGCCAGTGTGCTGTCACAGAGGAACCACGAGGCCCACAGCTTCCCACCAAGCCCAGGTCTGGTACTCATTTGTCTCACCTGCCTCCAGTGGTCTTGTTTTCTCATGCGAGGAGGTGGGAGCTGCCATCTCATTAAAGCCAGCGGCACTCTGCAAGAGGAAGTGAATGAAGTGTCCAGCTTGTTAGGCAAGGCCAGTGCTGAGATCCCCTGCTGGGTTTGGCTACTGGTGACCGCAAGCTTTGCTCCCAGCTGCGTCTGTCCTCATCTGTACAACTGCCACAGCCCTGTGCAGGCCGCTGGCTGCAGCCCTGCTCTCCTGATGCCTCCCTGCACTGTGGGGGTGCCTGCTGCCCTCCAGCCAAAGGCAAGGGCTGTTCCTGTTAGAGGGGTGGCTCTCCGGGGGCTGAAAAGGCTACCTGGAGCCAAGTGGAAGAGGCTGCACAGTGGCAAGACAACTGCTGCATGGGACAGCAAGGCTGGGCATTCAAGGCAGAAGCGCTCACTGGTAACACAGCAAAGAGATGAATGGATGCCTGGCAGTCTACCACTTCCTGAGGTCCAGGGGCCCAATGCGTCCGTCCCCTGCACTCCAGCGGTATGAGGCATGGGAGCACTTCCCTATGGGATGCACAGCTCCAGCTGCCTAACCATGAAAAACGTGCATCCCTTCAGCAGGTCGTTGCCTGCAGTATGTGTGTACAGTAGCATAAGTTGGAAAACATCAAAGTGAAAACGTGTGTGAACATCTGAGACATCGCTGGCTTTATGAGGTGTGAAGAGATGGCTAAACTGGTAATAGCGTTGATGGGGTGTTTGCAGCAAAAAGAAAGTGAGATAGAGGGGTTTATCTACTTTCATGAGAAAACTTTCACACAAAAAGGAAACTGCAGGTAGGATCCAGCTTTCAGACTAATACAGCTACATCTAGGGTTCTACCTGCAGGTGTCACCAACGGGCTGGGTGGCCAAGTTCTCTCTCCTTAAAGGAAACAGCTCTGCCCTCCTTAAAGAAAACACACCCGAGCAGGCAAACAGCACTGCAGGCTCAGACCTCAGCAGTGCAAAGAGCAGCGATTAGCAGGAAGCAATTGCAGGCTGCAGCATGCAGTCTTACCTTATCTACTCTGTCCTTCTGGACCCCGTAACGGCCTCCAAACCCCTTGGCGTAGTCTGTATGGAAAAAAAAGAGATTATTTTATAACAGTTTATATTCTGTGTGCACCTCCAACTTCAGTGTGCTGTGACCACTGAAATGAGTTAGCTTTGTCTGCATCTTATCACATATAGAACTAAACAGAGATAATACGTGCAAAATGCTCTGGACAGTAGCTTTTAAGACTAATCCTTCATGCCTTTCAGTGAAGCGCACAGGTGTTCAGTGCTGTACACTGGCAAATCTGCTTCCAAGGCACTGGGGTGAGAAGCCTGTTATGCCGTTGAGTACAATGTGGCCTTGTTCACTCAAGTTAAACATACAGTAGCCAAGCCATTCCTAGAACCTGCTTTGCCTCATTCCCATGTGCTCACCTTTTGAATAAGCTTATGATCAGGAAAGTAACTCACAGAGAAAGCACAGTATAGTCTGGGAAGCCTGATTCAGGGACTTGCATTCAATGTCCCCCACTGACCCAAGCATGCACCTACTCTGGCAGAGTTTACCCTTGTGCTTTGGGGGTTCACAATGTCCCAGCTGCTCCACAACATGCTGTACACATTCGGTTTTCAGCAGCTGGATCTCTGACAAGTATGAACCGCTAGCTCTAGGTCTCTGTGTGCTCCAAAGAAATTGCGCTGCCACCTCTGGCAGCATTGCCCTACCTGTTTGGGATGCATGGGGTTGCACTTCCTCCTGATGGTCCCAGCCAAGGGCACTCTTGTCCTGACGATCCCTCTGGACCCCGAACTTCCCACCAAAGCCCACAGAATAGTCTTCAGCCACAGGGATCCAGATCATTACATGGAAGAGAACAAAGGGAGGGAAAGAGAAAAGTGGCAGCACTGTGAGCTCACGCTGTTCTCACAAGGGCAATAGTTTTCCCTGCCCAGAACTTGGAGAAAGACATGGAGCAAGGTCAGATTTCCCCACTGGTGTCTGCACCAACAGCCCGCCCTCCTCCCTGGGACATGTCACCTGCTATTAGCACCTGCCTGGGCTTCCCCTGCACCCTTCCTTTGGTAACACACTGCCCAGGAGATCCCTGTGCCCACAGAAATCTGCTGCTCCTCTTCATTTAGCCTGAACTTTTTCCAGCAGTCATGCACTGTGCAATGGCTTTCCTCACCTGCCCCATTCCCTTGCTGCAAACAGCGGGCACCCAACAGCTCCCCGTAGCTTTTCCACCATTCATGCAGCAGGTTGCAAAAACCAAACACAGTGCCCCACAGCCCCAGTGGGCATAGTCCCAAGCTCCAGTCCTGACACTGCCTGCTGCACTGGGCTCCCCCAGCTCACCTTTCTGAGAGTCGTGCTTCTCTGCCTGGCTCTTGTAGTCGAATCCCACTGCCGCTTTGTCCACCTTGTCCCTCTCCACACCGTAACGACCACCAAAGCCCTTGGAGTAATCTGAGGTGGTGCATGGAGTGAAATGCTGCCCCGAGCACGGGGCTGGTGAGGGGAGGGGGTAAAGATGGGGAGCAGTACTGGGGAGGAGCACCAGGGAGGAGGAAGAGCAGCAGGGATGATGGAAAACACTAGAAAAAGCAAGAGGTTTGGAGGGGACAGCGTGGATGGCAGGGAGCACCATGAGGGCCCATGGGAATAGGTGCACAGGGCAAGTGTGGTCATGGCAGCAAGAGAGCCTGAGGACTGCGCGCAGCAGGAGACACAGCAGGCCGAGAGGGCAAGGCAGAAAAGTGACATGCCAAGGGAAGCTGGGGAGGCAGTGGGAGCTCAGCCACCCAAGGACACAAAGCCAAGGCAAGACTTGGGCACTGACAGCCTAGGCATCCACCCACCCACGCACCTCCAGAGCAAGGATTTCAGCCTGTGGTCTACCAGTCTCTGAAAAGGTCTGTTAATAAGTATATTGAGCCCTTGAAAGTACAGAAGAAATGGCAAACTTTTGTTGTACAGCTTACATTTCCTATAGTGGAATCTGACCTTCTACAAGGAAACCACTGACTCTGGATGCTGCAGCAAAGGCTGAAACCCACATTTCTGGAGACATGCCCCAGCTCTCCCCCCAGACTGTCTCTGGCATGCTCGACCAGTATGTGATAGAGGCACAGCATGTCTTCCTTACACCTCCCTTTCTTCCATCTTCTAAACTAGTAATGTATTAACTACTTCAACGGTGTTCAGTTATTCTCTAAGGACTACCTTGCTACTATTGGCTGAGGTCCTAAGACATTTCAGCCTCTATCCTAGCTGCTGGCAGTATAGAGACACTTTCCTTTCAGACACGTGGTCTGCCAGCTCTGTTTCCAAATCCTACCCTTCAGGAGGAGTAAATCACAGTTACCTCTCTTTGTTGCCTGACCCTATCCTTACAGGTCTGCATTTCACAGGAATGAGTTGGGGCTTCTCCAACAAATTCACCCTTATCAATCCACGAAGATTGTGATCTAGAGAAATATGCATGAAAAAAATTTTGTATTCAATAATGGCTCTCTGTTTCATAGAAGCTCAGTCACTTAAGGATGAATCTGTAAGTCCTAGACATTTCTTAAACTTATCTTGATTAAACTATTATTTACCCAGTAGGCCATTATGAAATGGACCTTTTAGGATGCTGTTTTCAGCAAATATAGATTTTATGCCTGTTACCTTGATGCTGGAATTTACAGTATAGACACATTTTTACCAAAATCAATCCAAACATCTTACCCTATTTCTAACATTTTCATTTTGTCCTGAGCGATTTCTGTGGTTTTACAGCCTGATGAATTTCTATGTCTACAACCTAGTACACAGATACAGGAATATATTAATGTAGCACAACTGCATGTGATTCATCAATTTAAGATCAACCAAGAATGCCTCAAACCATCCTCCTTCTTTTATAGTTTCCTCTGAAACGAACATGATTCAGTTGTTCTCTTCTTGGTAATGCAGTATTCCTCAATTTATCTATCTGAAAAAGTAACAGACCTTGCCTCTCATCTTCTCTTGGTTGCAGAATATTTAAAATATCTTTAGTTTCAGTTCTTGCAATGTTCTTAATGAATACAGCTGCTTGTATGTATATGTCAAAGTTTGGTTGAATCATCTCCAGAATTCTGCAAAAGTGTGGGTGCTGTACAGGTTTTTGTTTCCATATCCATTGTTGTGCCTTTGCTTATATGCCACTTTTTCAGAAATCACTTCTCATGTCCTGCAGTGCTTGGGTTCCCTCTGGAGCAATCGCTCAGAAGGGCTTTTAGAGGAAAGGGAGCATCAGCCATCCACCGGCGGTGTGCATGGGGGGGTCTTCTCTGCTCAGCCATGACATGGTTTCCGTCAAAGCAAAACATAGAGACAAGCGGAATGTACAACAGAAGGGTGGTGACAGGACAGGAGGGAATGGGGCCACAAGGGTGACTGACGGGGAACAGGAATCTGAAACAAGTGATAGGAGGGGGATAACAAAGGAGACTGTGCCACAGCAGACAGCACAGAATATTGGGAGCAGAAGAGAAGCTGAGTGAAGTATCAAGGGGCCACGCATGCCCATGGACTTGCCTTTCTGGGACGAGTGTTTCTCCACCTCGCCTTTGTATTCAAAGCCCAGTGCTGACTGGAACAAGAAGGGGAGGAATGTCAGTCATCCTGAGGGCCAAGCCAGGTCTCACCCACCCTCCTCCAAGGGCCAGGCTGGGACCCTGCTCCCTATCTTGTGCTGCAACATGCAGGTGCCTGGCCACTCCTCGGCTGGTACAGGCCTCCTCAGCCTCTCACACCACCCCTGCTGTCCCTGTGGCAGTGTGCCCAGCAACAGGCCCTTGCAAGAGCCCATGCACTCCAGATAGGAGGGCCACAATCCTGACCCCACACCCTGTCAGCAGGTAAGGCAGCTGGGCAGCCTCTGACACCAGGATGTGCACCAGAGGGACAGCATCCTGCTGTCCCCATCCAGTCCGGCCACGGCCAGTCACTGTGCACAGCACAGCTTCGGGGTTTGGAGATGCAAAACACCACAGCCCCCAAGACAAACACAGTGCTTCCTGGATATGCCAGTGCAAGCACGTTAATGCACACCAGAGCGTTACTCTTCACAAGTGCCCTGCAATTTGTCATCAGTCATTGTCCTGCACACAGGCGGTGTGCTGCATGCTTCAGTGAAGACCGTGGTGCATGGCATGCCCAGCCCTGCACCCACCAGCACTTTGAAAACTGCAGCCACAATCCTAAATATAGCATAGTGTTTTAGGGGCAGCACTGAGCACAGGCTGCAAGTACATATTTCAGCTGCCCTTTCCAACACACCTTGTCAGCTCGGTCCCGCTGCACTCCATACTTGCCCCCAAAGCCCCGGGCTGCATCCGTCTGCGATGAGTGCTTCCCAACATCAGCAATGTACTCGTGGCCCACTGCGCACTGAGAAGAGAGACAGCATGACATGAGCACCCACGGTCAGACTGGCAGGGTGGACAGAGACATAGGCACCACACAGTTGTTCTGGCCCGCTGCCGAGATGCTTTTAGCCACGAGGTGACAGGTCCAGACTGACCATGATAGCGGTGGCGATGCCGTCTGCACAGCCTTTGCCAGTACCAGCTCTGCTCTGAGACCTGCGATGCAGCTTCAAGGACAGCCATCCCACACAACTGGCAGCACTGCCAGCTCATCATGCAAACCATGGGATGTTGAATACCTGCTGCTCCCAAACACCAGTGAAGTAGAGTGGTGGAGAATCACATGGGGAAACTGAGGAGAAAAGTGTGGATAGGCATGCACAACTGAAAGCCTACAGGCAGCAGGTCTGGCACCTGCCTCTTATTTTCTGTGTCTGAGAGCGAGGGTCAGCAGACCTGGCTGGGATCACCCTTTACGCCTACCACAGGCCAGGCCAGGGTCCTACTGCTCCCTGCAGGAGGTGGTGTGGCTGGGAACTGCACACACGCCTCAGGAGAAGGGCCAGAGGCTGAACACTTGCAACGTCCTGGTAAGACTGGACGAAGGCAGAGGAGCTGGTCAACAAAAACATCCTCACTTTGCTCCAGCAGAAGGGTCTGAGCATGGCTGCTCCGTTTTGGCCTCATGGAAATGTCTGTTTCTCACCCTGCCATCCTGGTATCATGCACACCACAGTGACCCCCATATATTGAATACTACTGCAATCTTATCATCTCACTTCTGAAAAAAGGAAGTATTAAATGCTGAAAGATACAGGAAGAAGTGTGATGATGAGTATCAGAAAACATAGAACAGATCTGATGTGAGACCAGAGAATATGAACTAGGGCTTCACCCTGGGAAGATATGACAGAGGTCTGTAATGGAGAATGTGAGGAGGGAATTATTATTCATTAATTCTCCAAGCACAAGTAGGGAGGCACCTAATTTAATTGTTATGCAGCAGGTTTGAAACAAGCCACAGAAAGTCTTTCTTCACAGCTAAGGGGAGTGTCGCAAGGAAGTTGTAGATACAAATTATGCAAATGCATTCAAACAGATCCTGGAGACAGATTATGGGCTAGCTAGACATGTGTGAATCTGCGCAGCTATGCCAGCTCTCCATTCTCTCCCTTCAGGGTCAGGCCAGAAAACAGGGATGCTCTTTCCTTTATGAGAAAAAGACTTTTCCACTGGGGCCTGAGGAAGTCCTCTACAACTGTTACCTTATCCATTCGGTCCCGCTCTGTTCCAAACTTGCCTCCATAGCCATAGGAGGCCTTGGGGCCAGTCTCCAGCTCCTTCTTCTTGATAACCTCATGTTCCTCTGAAACCTTGTTCCTCAGCTGATGGATGCTGGTGAGACAGAGAGAGTCAGGGCAAGTCACTGTGGGACTGTGCAGATCCATGCAGACAGCTGGAGTATCCCTGTGCCGCTGTACTGGCCAGAGCCCAGCACAGAGCAGGACATAAACCCACTGCCAGCTGCCACTGTGTGCCCACACTGGGCCCCTCTGTGTGGTAGCCACACACATGCATCCACTGCACTGTGGCAGGAGATGATGCTACCCAGGGGGCTGGTTGGATCCTAAAGGTCTTTTCCAACCAAATGATTCTGATTCTATGAAGTACCCAGAGCGGTAGGCCCAGTGGGTGCATCCAGCCCCCACCCTGCAGCCTATATTCAGGGTTATACCGTCTTCCACAGGAGCCCACGCTTTCCTTTTCCTGTGTGCTGCACTAGCCACACTGTGCAGGGCAGTACTGGGATGTCCAAAGGGAGCTGCTGGACAGGGTCAGCTTTGGACAGGGAAGGAGCTGGAAGTCTTTGCCACAGGGACAGCTCTCTGGAGGTACTTGAAAGTTAACCCCTCGCAGCATCACAGGCGGCCTATGAGTTTGCCTCTGGTGCAACACCAGCATCTCAAACCATGAGCCTGGACGCAGTGCGGAGCGGGCGGCGGGCAGGCTCGGGACGGCGGGCCGGGCCCCCCCGGGCCGCTCCGCCTCTGCCGCGGCCCCGCTGCGCACAAGCCCTTATTTGGCTGGTTTTGGTCGGCGCTGCCGCTTCCCCTCACGGGACGTCGCCGCGGTAACGGCCCGCCCGCAGGTCCCGGTCCCCAAACGCCNAACCAAACCCCTCAGCGGCCGGCAGGGCCCGCCCGCCCCGGAGAAACGGGGCTCCGGCCCCCGGCCGCCCGAGCGCCGCCCGCCGCCCTCCCGTAGGACGGCGCTCGGTGCAGCTCCCCCAGGCTGGGCCTGGCCCCGGCCCTGAGCGAGCCCGGACGGCTCCCGGGCACGGACGGGAAGGGGGCGGCGGGCAAGGCACAGCGGGGACGGCCGGGGGTCCCGGGCGCCCCTTCCCCGCCTGCGACTGGAGTCCTGCAGGGCCGGGAGCCCGGGGACGGCGGGTCCGCGGCCCTGGACGGCCGCGGGGACAGGGCGCGGGGCTGCAGGAAGCTCCATCCCTCTTCCTCAGGGAGGAGCTAGCAAACAAAAATGCTGTGGAAATTAATTGTTTAGGAAAATATTGGAAGAACACTGAAGTGAACGTTTCACTCGAGGTCCGCTGTTCTGCCTCAGCTTTGTTATGACAGCACTTGTTTCGTCTTCTTTTTGGAAGGTCTGAACATGTATTTGATAAATTGAGCATGAATAAACTCTTTCCTAATATAAGGTAAAGCTGAAAATATGTATATACAAAATAGAATAAAAAAAAAAAATACAAAGTCCTATTCCGTTCAGGCTTATTTTAAATGCTGCCACAAATAGAAGAAATTAAGTAAAACCAAAAAATTTTGACAGCATAGAATTTTTTTTTAAACATTAATAATCTGGAACTTTGAGGAGGGGACTTGCTTTTCTGTTCCAAACTGGAGTTTCTTACTGGAAATAAATAGGCAAGACTGAACCTCAAAAACATAGGACTCTTGTGTAACAGAAAAGACTGTCCATCAAGAAACTATCTCGGAAAGGAAACCAAAATCTCAACAGAGCTCAGAGAGACCTGCTATAAAGCACGGCTGGCGCTCCTTGGCACCAGGAGGAGCGGGACTTTTGCTGTGCTATGTGCTCCTAAGATGCTTAGAAAAAGTGTATGAAGAATGAGATGTCAGTGTCTTGAGATAGTAAAGGGACTGTTTAGGTTAACCAAATACAGGAGACAAAGCAGTGCAGAAAAATCTTGTGATGCCAAATCAGTGGGTGATAAAACTGTAAATGAAGGTTAGTGTTAATAAGTACAAAAGTAAAGCATATGGAAAAAAAAATCCTAATTATATCTGCACAATGATGGTTCCAAAATATTCACCATTCAGGAAGGAGTATGAAATACAGAATTATGCGCAATTACATAGAAGAGTAGCAAATACAGAATTGGCCCAAGAGCCAAAGTGAGTGACTTATTAGGAGAGGAATAGAGAATCAAATAGAAAAGGAAAATCATGCCACTGTATGAATGCACGGGGTTCCCACAGGCTGAACCCTTCTATTCCCTCACCATCTCACCTAGAGAATTGGACTATCTAGAAAACAAGGCTATTTAGAGGTATGGAGATGCATCTGCACAAGGTGACCGTAAATAGAGTAGGATTCTTCCATCTTGAAAAAAAGACAAATGAGGGCAATGCTGGATTCCTGTACAATTACGAACAGTGTGGGAAAGAGAAAATCTAAGTCTTCACTATTTCTTGCAACATAAGTTGTGGGAAGGACTCAGTGAAGTTACCATGGTGCAGGTTTAAAAGAAACTAAATATTCTATACTCCTTAAGTGATATTACTTGTAGTCAGATGTGGGGTACACTGATGTAGGAAGTTCTGGAGACTAAACATAGATATGGGTCAGAAATGGCTTAGACAGATGACCTGACAGTACCTGCGAGGGGTTGGTGGGACTTGGCTGATCCTGCCATGCCTCACCCCGAGCTCCGTCCCCGTTGACCAGCATATGCCCAGGGCCAGTGAACACTTCACACCACCACCACCACCACCACCAATATTATGGATTCCCACACCAGACACTTACCACAAAATCAGGGTCAGTGTCCCAGTCATCTCCCTGAGCCTCAACCTTCACTGACACGTCATGTCCCACGACTGCTTTCCACATCTGCACAAGGAGGACATGGTATCAGCCAGAGCCCAGCATGTGGGCACTGCTGGCTCATGGCCATGGGCATGTCAGACCACAGCAGTCATGGCATAACTCGGGCTGGAAGGGACCTTTGCAGGCCATCTGCCCTGCTGATCTCTCTGTCCCTCATACAGCACAGGGCACCCCAAAATAGCTACTCTTGAGCTCCAGCACCTCTTTCAGCAAAACACACAGGGATTTTTAAGTGTAAACCACAGTCTTCATGCACACTGACTCCACAGTTAAAATGCACACCTTGTTTTAATCTAAATTAGTGCCAGCATCCAACTTCCAGATTCTGCTTTTCCAACATACATTAATTTTCTGTGCTGTGGGAGGCTGTTCCCTGCTGTAACCTCCCTGCTGCTCAGCACAGTCACGGCACAGCACCAGTGGCCGTGGCTTGCTCTGCCACCATGATACAATTTACCTGAGGTTGGACTCCTGGAGTCTCTTGCCTGTTTTCCAACCTTTTAATTACTGCCTCGTGTGCTACAGAAGGTTCAGAGAAAAGCTGTATGCTGGTCTGACAGTGCTGGTACAGTACGCTGTGTGGTGTTTATGTCTGTCATATGGTAAAAACAGGAAACGGGGCTAAAATCATTAAGTGTGCAGGGCTGAAAAGGCTGAAGCTGCAGTGGTACGGCTTGTACAGGCTGTCCAAAGAGGCCTAGAGGAAGTGATAGGCCCAGGAAGAGGAAGTTAAATAAAAGTAATGTGAAATCTAAAACTCCCGCATTTCATTTTCAAGGTGACCATGAAAAAAGATGATGAAAAAGCCCCTCCCAAACAGCACAGTTTCTACAAAATGAGAGACAGAAGAAAGACTACATGGCTTGCCTGCCCCTATGCAACAGAGCAACCATTCTCAGCAGAGCTCTCACCTCCCACCACCTATTACTGCCTGTGGTGTCGAGAAGCCCCAAATTGTTCTTATTGTTGCCCAAAGTGGCTTTTCACTGGGGCAGAGAGAAAGACTGAACAGAATGTGCAGCACAGACTGGGCTGCTGAGCCCTGTTTCACACCACTGCAAACATCACCTAAACCTGTGAACAAACCAGCAGTAGGGAAGAGCACTGCTTTGAGATGGGTCCTCATTTAACAGCGTGCTTTTATTATGTGCTCCTCCACAGCACTAACCCCTCAATCCCACAACCAAGGAGTAGCCTACAAACTGGCCCCAAGTGCCCAGGACAGTTGCTTTCTGTGCACGCAAAATATTTATGCTGAACAAGTAATTAATTGTACGACACAAAAAGCTGTTAAGCGAATAGCCTTCCCGTTCAGTACCGTGCACTGTTCGGTTCAGTTTCAAGCTGCCCTTACCAATTGTCTAGAGAATCGGAACTGTAAAACCAAGGAGCAAAGACAACAGAAACTAAAGGAGCACAGCAGGGATGAGTCTTCCTTTTGTTAAACGAAAGCCAGATCGTTAGCTAAGGGAGAGGATGGAGGACCGAGGCAGATTTACTGTGAAGATCTGGCTTGAGGCCCCCCCAGACTGCCTCGGGGGAAAAAAGTTGTCATACTCCAGAACATAGCAGGTCTGTGACATATTCCACTGTGCTTGTATGCAGTGACAGTAATCTTACAACAAACTGAATATAGCTAATTGCGAATAGAAGCAGGGGAAGCAGGAAGGTTCATGTGGACAACACAGCACAATCTAAGAATACCTTTCATCTCCTTTTCCCCTCCCTAATTTATTAGCATCTCTCACTCCAAAGATTTTTAAAGTTTGTGGCTCATTTTTGTTAACGATAAAACAGAAGCAATAACCAGCTAGCACAGGGCTGTTCAACAGGGCAGCTGATTTGAGCAGCTAGCTCTAATGCAGGTGGTTCAGGGTTTTAAATCCTGCTGTAAATGGTTCTGGACCACCTACTCTTCAAAGCCACCCCCGATGTGTCTTGGGAACCTTGAAAGCGTCCACTACAGCAGAAATATAGGGCTACCACACTTGGGACAGTCGTGCTGGTTGATTTGGAAATGTGGTTCTTTAGAGCCTCGAACACAAGAGCAACAATGATGACCAAAGCACAGACTGAGAAGCAAATGCCAGGCACGATCAACTCACACATGTTGGGTCAAGAAGTTCTCTTTGCCCACCAAAACCCTACATTTTTTTGTTGCTCTTTCTCACTTTCCACTCTCAAAACCCACTCAGCTTTCTTACCTTAAAAGGCTCACCAGCTCCTGCTGGCAAACTTGCTGCTTTTTGCTCAGGCACCTGTTGCTAGTGACAGCTTTTAGGCTGCTGTGCGCTCGAGTTCCTGTTTTAACTTCAGCTATCTTCACTTCCTGCGACCCAGCCCCCAACTCATGACTCGAGTCATGAGTACCGAAACCTGCGCTCGTGCACTGCAGTTCCCTTGCACGCTGCCTGTGCTCTGGGACGCTGGCAAGGTATATACCCAGGATACAAACTGCTGACTCCATGAGTAGCGCTTGATGGGGCACAATTACGTTTCTTAGTGTGCAAAACCAGATTGTGATTTCCATTTTAATCTCTTCCAAAAAATCATTCAGCCATAAAAGTACAAAAAAGTTAAAAGGCTGAAGCCCCTGGGCTGAACAATTATAATGAGATCCAAAGAAAGCAAGCTACTGCTTACAGAACTTGCTGTGAAATTTGACTCAGTACTTTATAGCACAATTAAAAATATATATATACACACACAGACATACACACACATATACATACATACATGAAAGCTCTTCCAGGACCAAAAAAAAAAAAGTAAATACCTTGAACTAGGAAGATGGAAAGCATGTAGTTAAAGAAACATAAGCACTTACAGATCAGACTCTTTGGTACATTGCTTACTGGTGGGAAGTGCACAATTTTGGAATGAGTAGCATGAATCACACTAGTTTCACACTAGATAAACATCTCAAACCAAAATAACTTCCTTTCTGAATGAGTCAAGTGAAGCGAGAAAAGCTCCTAGAGTAGTCATTTCTATTTGACACAATGGCAAGATATAGAATAGAATAGAGTAGAGTAGAGTAGAGTAGAATAGTTCAGTTGGAAGGGACCTACAACGATCATCCAGTCCAACTGCCTGACCACTTCAGGGCTGACCAAACGTTAGAGCACGTTATCAAGGGCATTGTCCAAATGCCTCTTAAACACTGACAGGCTTGGGGCATCGACCGCCTCTCCAGGAAGCCTGTTCCAGGGTTTGACCACCCTCTCGGTAAAGAAATGCTTCTTAATGTCAAGTCTGAACCTCCCCTGGTGCAGCTTTGAACCATTCCCAGGAGTCCTGTCCCTGGATCCCAGGGAGAAGAGCTCAGCACCTCCCTCTCCACGTCCCCTCCTCAGGCAGCTGCAGAGAGCAATGAGGTTGCTCCTCAGCCTCCTTTTCTCCCAACTAGACAAACCCAGAGTCCTCAGCCGCTCCTCAGAGGACATGCCTTCAGCCCTGTCACCAGCCTTGTTGCCCTCCTCTGGACGCATTCGAGGACCTTCACATCCTTCTCAAATGCTGGGGCCCAGAACTGCACACAGTATTCCAGGTGAGGCTGCACCAATGCTGAATGCAGCGGGACAATCCCCTCTCTTGACCGGCTGCTCATGCTGTGTTTGATGCACCCCAGGATGTGGTTGGTGGTTTGTCCTCTTGGCTGCCGGAGCATGCTGCTGACTCCTGTTGAGCCTGCTGCTGACCAGCACCCCCAGATCCCTTCCTGCAGGGCTGCTCTCCAGCCACTGCTCTCCCAGTTTATACTAGTGCCCGGCGTTACTCCATCCTAGGTGCAGAATCTTCTTCAAATTCTAACAAGAATTTGATCTTGTTAAATTTCATGCCACTGATGATTGCCCAATGCTCCAATCTATCTAGATCCCTCTGCAAGGCCTCTTGTTCCTCGAGAGAGTCAACAGCACCTCCTAGTTTATTATCACCAGCAAACTCCTGCATCCAGATCACTGATAAAAATATAGAACAGAACTGGCCCTAGAATGGAGCCCTAAGGAACACCACTGATGACTGGTTGCCAGCCAGGTGTAGCTCCGTTCACTACAACCCTTTGAGCCCTGCCATTCAGCCAGTTCTTCACTCAATGCACTGTGTACCTGATCATGTCACAGTTGGACAACTTGTCCAGAGGGTGCTGTGAGGGACAGTATCAAAAGCCTTACTAAAATCCAGAAAAACTAAATCCGCCACCTTCCCTTGATCCACTGGGTGGGTGACCTTATCGCACAAGGATATCAAATTAGTTAAACAGCACTTTCCCTTTGTGAACCCATGTTGACTGTGCTTGATGATTGCATTTTTCTTTAAATCTCTTTCAATAGCACCCAGCCTGATCTTCTCCAGATTTTCCAGGAACTGATGTTAGACTAACAGGTCTGTAGTTTCCTGGGTCTTCCCTCACACCCTTCTTGTAAATTGGAATAACGTTGGCTAGCTTCCAGTCGGGGGGACCTCCCCAGACTCCCAAGACCTTTGGTAGATGATTGAGATGGGTCCTGCCGTAACATCTGCTAGCTGCTTCAGTACTCTGGGGTGAATCCCGTCAGGCCCCACGGACTTGTGAACATTCAGCTGATACAGCTGGTCCCTTACAATTTCAGCATGCACAAATGGAAATTCACTGTTCCCCCACTCATGGTCCTCTGACTGAGGGGAGTGGGCAGCCCAAGGTCTATCAATATTATTAAAGACTGAGGCAAAAAAAGCATTGAGCACCTCCGCTTTTTCTTCATCCTTATTAGTCAGATGACCATCTTCAACAAGGATTGCTCCAGTGTTTTCTTTAGACCTTCTGTTGCTATTAATGTACTTAAATAAGCCTTTCTTGTTGTCTGACGCACCACTGACCAGTTTCTTGAGATTTGGCCTTTTGTGTCTTCTCCCTGCATATGCGAACCATGGCTCTGTAATCTTCCCGTGAAGCCTGACCTCGCTTCCAGAGATTGTACAATTCCTTTTTCCTCTTGAGCTCGCGAGGAGTTCCCTGTTCAGCCAAGCTGGTCTTCTGGCCCGCTTGCTTGACTTTTGACACAGTGGAATTGCCTGCTCCTGTGCCTCTAAAAGTGCTTCTTAAAAACTGACCAGCACTCACCGACTCCTAAGCCCTCAAAAGCAGATTCTCAGGGGACACTGCTAAGTAGCTCCCTGAATAGCTTAAAGTTTGCTCTCTTGAAATCCAGGGTAGCAACTCTGCTGACCTTTTTTCTCATTACACCGAAAATTTTAAACTCAACCATTTCGTGATCACTNTTGCCTGCTCCTGTGCCTCTAAAAGTGCTTCTTAAAAACTGACCAGCACTCACCGACTCCTAAGCCCTCAAAAGCAGATTCTCAGGGGACACTGCTAAGTAGCTCCCTGAATAGCTTAAAGTTTGCTCTCTTGAAATCCAGGGTAGCAACTCTGCTGACCTTTTTTCTCATTACACCGAAAATTTTAAACTCAACCATTTCGTGATCACTGTGGCCAAGACAGCCACCTACCATCACATCTCCCATGAGCCATTCTCTATTCACAAACAACAAATCGAGGAGGGCATCTTTCCTACTTTGCTCACTTGAGTACTTGTGACAAGAAGTTATCTTCCACAAACTTCAGGAATTTCCCAGACTTGCTCATCACAGCAGTATGGAATTCCCAGTTGATGTCTGGGAAGTTGAAATCTCCCATAAGGACA
This sequence comes from Balaeniceps rex, assembly GCA_013401315.1. Classification (NCBI taxonomy): domain Eukaryota; kingdom Metazoa; phylum Chordata; class Aves; order Pelecaniformes; family Balaenicipitidae; genus Balaeniceps; species Balaeniceps rex. The sequence goes on along the minus strand of VYZW01018364.1, from coordinate 21,087 downwards.
AGGGCTACTGATCCAGAGATTTCTCCTAATTGCCTATACAATAACTCATCAGTGAGTTGATCGGCTGGCTGGGTGATCAATAGCAGACAACCAGTATGATATCTGCTTTGTTTTCCATCCCCCTAATCCTCACCCAGAGGCCCTCAACCACATCATCCCTAACTGTAAGAGCTGTACAGTCAAACCTCTCCCTTACATAGTACAACTCCTCCACCTTGCCTGCCCTGCCTACCCGACCTGAGCAGCCTGTAGCCCTCCATCCCAGCACTCCAGTTGTGGGACTCATTCCACCAAGTCTCACTAATACCAATAATACCATAGCTCGGGGAACTGACCAACGCTTCCAGTTCACCCTGCTTGTTTCTCATACTGCGTGCGTTGGTGTACAAGCATTTCAGATGTGCTCCTAAGCCCTCAGTGCTCCCTGGAGCAGCATAAATGCTCCCATTAGCATTACCACCCTCAGGCGATGCCATGCCAACCCTTGGCTTACCTTCAGCTCTTCTGTTGGTATACCCTGCCCCCACTGATTCTAGTTTAAAGCCCTCTCAATGAGTCCTGCCAGTTTACAAGCAAAGATGCATTTCCCCCATGGGGCAGGTGGATCCCGTCAGGCCCCAGCATACCCTGTGTTTTAAAGAGTCTCCCAGGGTTATGAAAAACAAAGTTCTGGTGGAGGCACCAGTCCTGGAGGCAGGTATTGATGTCTTGGGCACGCCTGTTTCTTCCCGTGTCTCTCCCCATTGCTGGGAGGGTTGAGGAAAACACTACCTGTGCTCCTGAATCTTTTAGCATTTTTCCCAGGGCCCTGAAATCCCTTTTGATCAACCTTGGACTTCTTGCTGCAACATCATTAATACCCACATGAAGGAGCCAGAGTGGGTAATAGTCCAAAGGCTGTACTAAGCTCATCAGTCATCCGGTGACATCCCTGATGTGGGCCCCAGGGAGGCAGCAAACTNTATGAAAAACAAAGTTCTGGTGGAGGCACCAGTCCTGGAGGCAGGTATTGATGTCTTGGGCACGCCTGTTTCTTCCCGTGTCTCTCCCCATTGCTGGGAGGGTTGAGGAAAACACTACCTGTGCTCCTGAATCTTTTAGCATTTTTCCCAGGGCCCTGAAATCCCTTTTGATCAACCTTGGACTTCTTGCTGCAACATCATTAATACCCACATGAAGGAGCCAGAGTGGGTAATAGTCCAAAGGCTGTACTAAGCTCATCAGTCATCCGGTGACATCCCTGATGTGGGCCCCAGGGAGGCAGCAAACTTTCCTGAAAAGAGGGTCTGGTCTGCAAATGGGCGCTTCTGTTCTGCTCAGGAGGGAGTCACCTATGACTGTAACTCACTGTTGTTTCTTCTCAGCACCGGTCTTTATGCAGCTCTTGTTGCAGGGGGTCGGTTGATCTGACCTTGGTGAGAGTACTTGCATAGGTTCCTCCTCTTCTATCTCATCGTGCGCTTTGTCTACCATACCCAGAGCCTCATACGTATCCTGTTAAGGTAGCCGAGAGGGCAAGGAGGGGTTCCTCTTACACCTCCGTGCAGTAACCTGCTTCCACTCCTCCCTATCCCTGTAACACTGCCTTGCTCCTGGCACAAAACCAGATCCTGGACCTGCCTCAGTAGTGGCCATGCTGAATTGGCTTGTATATACCAGAGATGGCAGAGCACCGCTCCATTGGTTGATCTCCTTCTCAGACTCTGTTGCGGCTAGATCAAAAAACTAGGCAGGACAGGTCCGTCAAACAGGGAAGAAACAAAAAGTTGAAATGTTTGAAAGAGGAAACATCAGCTAAAATGCCACATCTTTCATTAGGTCAAACCGCAAAGCTATTAGGTCAGACTACGATTATCAGATCAGGAGTTCCTTCTGAGGTTTTATTTTATTTATTTATATACTTAATCCAAGCTGTAACTGTTCAATCTGAAGGTATAAAATATTTAAATGTCTCTGAACCAGCAGAAGCTTGTCTCAGTTCAGAAAAACTTGCATGGTGGGCTTTAAGGAAACATACTTTGCTTATAATTCTTTCTCCTATTAAATACAATGGAAACATTATCTTCTACGGTCTTACAACACTCCATTCTAATGGTGGTGGTGGATTGTAGTAGTGAACATGAACAAAGGTACCCGCCTTTGGCTACAGGAAGTTGGAAGAGGACAGTATGTTTTAACTAGTCCCATCTAAGTTAGTAGCATGCTTCCAGCTCGCTGTTGCTAACGCCTGTGTCTTTCCTGGGGTTGCACAACTCTTAACAGGGTGCAGTGTTCAGTCAAATGTGCCTAAATGCAAAGAAAAGTAAACCCAAGCAGATCTTGTTTTATTGGAATTGCTTTTACTATTAAAGTGCTATTTCCTTCTTTTGTCATTGCAGCAAAAGCTGAAAAAGGCTGAGAGGTGAGATAGGGAAAAAAGGTCATCTCCATAGGCGTTCAAATAACATGAAGAAACAGAGCTTCTGCAATCAACACACAAGGAAGCGTACACAAAAGTGACCTACAGTCCCACGGTGGTCCTGTAAAAGGTATGATACAGCAGCACTATACCCTCAAGAAACCTCTGACATTTACACGACAACATTACACAAATTCCATCTGAAAAATAATCTTTATTATATACACAGGAGCACATGCCCCAGGAAGCTATAGGCAAAGTATTTGGTCACTGAATTTTATATAGTTGAGGGAGTCCACACAGATAATCGAGGGTAGTACACAAATGGATATATAGTGCCAATGTTCTGGACCTGCCAGAGATCCAGTTATTTTAGCTACCGTGATGAAATCAATCCATCCTCAAACAGGCATTGTCCATTGGCTAGAGAATCTTAGTTTACTAGCAATATCAAAAGAACTACCTCTTTCCCATGGGAAAAGTGTGACTGTTAATACTCTAGCAAAAGGCAGATACAATCCTTCTGGCAAGTACTCTGAACAGAACGACCACTTGGTCTCTGACAGGGAACTTGACTGGAACGATCTTCTTTGCGTTCAGCATTCTCCCTTTGGAAGAGGGCAGTGTCATTCCAGGACACCTTCGGAGTTCTTTAGAAAACACAGTTTTCCATATATCCTATAAGATCAAGTCCATTTGCATCAGTTTGCTTTAGATTCAAACAAGTCCAATGACCAGCACTAGCTTTCTACAACAGGCTTTTCCTAAAGCAGAGATGGCAGAAGGTTTCAGAACTCTAGTCCCTTCCTCAGCGTCGGGGGGACAGTTTATTTCTGGAGCTTCTGCCTTTGATTTGGGCCCACGTACCACATTATGGAACCCTTCAACACAGCCTGTACAGGTTTAATCTTGTGACAAGGGTTCAGTGGACGAGAATGCAGGAGCATGGCTGCTCTCATTTCAAGAGGTATGCAATCACCTTCCATCATGCGAGGTGCACAAATGCTATAAACAGCAAGGTTATTAACATAGAGCTAAAAAGTTTCTTGTTTCCTATTCCTTTTCAATAACTAAATTACTGACATTATTTTACAGGCTTGTCAGGGCAGACATATGAGTTTTTAAGTGGAATGCTCAGCAGGTCCAGATATACTAGTTTTGGCCTTTCTTCAACAGGAGATGCAACTGAGCAGGAAACATGATTTTGAAATTCAATTCATGTTCCTTAAAGTGTCCACAACTTCCTTAGAATATGCATTTCAAACAGCACTGAGGCACAGAGCAAATCTAAAGGATAGAAGAAAGGGAAGAAGCTTCTCTTTCTTATGTCTAGCTACAGGGTTTCCCCAACCTAACTCACTGATTCAGTCTAAGAAGGGGAAGATCCTGCAGTTCCGAGAAGCGTTGAAGTACTGCAGCAACTCAAGAATATTTTTCTTATTCCTACCACAGCACAATACTATATAAAATGAGTGGCACTACCTCCAGGTACAGGAACAGATGCTGTCCTTGAAGCTTGTAGTGCGAGGACCCTGGCTCAGAAAACGTACCACTCATTTAAAAACACCGAGGGAATGGCAGATGTCCTGGAAACAGATCCCAAGCATCAGCACGGCTGCTGCATACTTCGACAGCAAGCAACCTAGGTGCAAGTCGCTGGGTGCAGCTGCTCCTTAAGGGCTGATTTGGAAAAAGAAGGCAGCTGGGTGAAGTGCTACCCTGTCAATAGGGAACGCAGGCCCAGGGATTACACAGACGGCTGTGGCTCAAGAAAAGGCTGTTATTCCTGTTCATAGGTGGCCTGTAAAGCACAGGAAGAGCAGGACATGGAGAGCAAGCAGATACATGGCGACTAGCAGAGGCAAGTGGGTCCGGGAACGGAAGAGAGAGCGTAACAGGCGACGTAGTCCAAGGATGTTCCAAGTCTGGAAGAGTAAAAGAGAGACCAGTCAGTACCAGGAATGGATATGGCCCCAGCTGCCTTCACCCAGAGCTCTCCAGAGCATGAAGACCAAGAAGTTTGTTTAAGCTAATGAGCGTGAACCTTCCCAAACCCATTCCACTGTCAGATTCAACCTCTAGAGCCAATCCTCAGTGAAATATTCCGCTTCCCCTACTCTCTGCAGGTTTCTCATGAACCAATTCTGCTTGAGAAAGGGCAACACAATGCAGAACATCTCCCTCTAACATTTGGTCCCTACAAATTTCTAGCCCCTCCAAGTGAAATATAAACAAATTAATTTTCTGCTAGAGCCTCGAGCTACTAGGAATCCTGATTCACTCTCTGGCCTAGAAGAAGAAAATTATGATTTATTTGTTGTGTTCTTTCATCCTTGCAGCTGAAAGGACTTCTGAAGCTGTTGAACAAGCTGCTGTAGAGTGACTTTACTCTACAGGGGCTCTTCCAGGAGTCCTCAGACAATGTAACATCTACTGGCAAAGTTCCAGCAGAAAGGAAAAAATGTCTATTCTAGTAACAAACCCCAAGCTTTAGCACAGAGTACCATCCAGTTATGGTTTTTGCTGTAATTCTGCTGATGCTGCTCTTGAGAGTGCCACCCCCAAGTCTTGAAGAGACCAGAGGGCAAACTCCTCAGCAGGGCTTCATCCTTAGCAAAACAGGACAGGTGACTGCCAGCCTGTCATTCAGTAGAGCGAAAAAGCAGCTCTCCACTTCAGCTCCCAGCCTGACTGACACAGGTTTAAAAGACAAGCGAGGAAAAACTGAGATGGTTGCTAAACGAAAGGGCAGACTGTCCAGACATCGCAGATGCTAGGGCCAGTAACACGTATACTTCTTATGCATGAGATTGCACACTGCTTGCGCAGACTTTGCCTATTTGTGCACCACTGAGGCCTTGGATATTCCACAAGGAACCTGCGATGACATTTTAGGCACAGACAATGCTGGCCTAATTTTAGTGACCTCTGAAATTTAGTCTGCTTATGCAGACTGTAGCAGAGCCACAATCAGAACAATATGTGGCTTTTGGCAAGAAAACAGAGCAAGACGAGCAGAAACCTACACACACCCAAACAGGTTTAAATGTGCCTACAGAAGAATTTAGCTGCTATAGGTTCACAGTTTTCAGTTCACATTTTCTTGCATCAGCCAGGACTCACACCATTGACAGCTGTGAATGTAAATTCTTACTTTGCTGAAATTATTATCCATGGAGTCAATCAGCAAGGAATGCTCATGACCTGGAGTCATATCAATGCTAGCACTTAAGGAAGATGTCCACTCACTTGACTGCAACCTGCCGCAAAAAACATGAAATTAAATTCAGTTTCTTATGATGCCCCAAACCAACACTGTAGACAAGCTTAGGAAAGGAAGTATTTCTTCAAAAAGTAATCAACCATTGCAAGCAAGCCATGGCCTCACTTGACAAGAACTGGTTTCATTTGTACAACTGTAGTGCCTCCTGAGCTCAAGCTGAGCAGAAGGACTGGCTGATCCAACTAGCAGTAGTCCTTCCTCCACCGTAGGCATATTGTGATCTCTATGCAAGTTATACCTGCCCAGTGCCAGCCGCTGCCTGTGCCCAGTCATAGCCGTAGTCGGGGAGAAAAGTAAAACTTCCATACTGCATGATGTGCAGATTACCATTCCTCTCCAGTACAGAGGACAATTCAGCTGCTGGCAGTGGAGTCCTTTCTTACCCAGTTTATATCCTGTCACTTCAAAACTCATGATTATGTTGGTGCTGGTTTTTTCCTTTTGTCTTTCAGGAATTTCAAACTCTTTAACTTAACTGAGGTCTCTGTGTTTTACATTTCAAGTAGTGTTCTACAATTTCAAGTGAAATTTCATGGTGTATGGACTTGAAAGAAGCCAGGGCAGATTATTTAACTGTATATTTTAAATTCTATGAAATTATTTTGGAAGCCAGCTCTGGTCCCAATACTGCTGGTTCTTGCTAACTATTTTCCAGTGACAGATATTCAAGATTGATAAGATACTGTTAAAGAATGAAATGCAGAAGCAGCACTGTCAAATCTTCAGGCTAGCATTAGTTAGTGAAGCGAAATCAGTTGTAAGAGGCTTTCACAGACTTTAATGCTAGAAGGGGCTACAGTTGTCTGAGTTGTGTAGCAATTACCAGGGAACTTCATCCAGAATTCTTCCATACAGACCATTATTTTTCAGCTGAATCAGCATGCGTGTCAGAAGAAATCCATTGTTTTCATGTAAAAGACTCCAATAGCGAGGTTTATTTTAACTACCAGGAAATGCACAGCGCAAGCGCCTACAATCAAGTTACATGACAAAACCCACTTTTATAGTCAACGAGGAGAAACAGGCATTTCTAACATGCGACTCACTGCATCCTGATCCTAACATCTAGTCTAGGCCAGCCTTCTTTTCTCTGCTGACTGTAAGGGCATCTGTCAAGTAACCCGAGATACACAGTGCATTAGGTACAAACAGCAAGGCGCTTGTAACGGGGAGTTGCAAGGGACAGCTGTGTGGCAGGAGGCCATGAAGTGCCCTGTACCAGTCACAGCTGCTTCCAGCTGGCTTGGCAATGGATGATGCCTCACTGTGTGCCAGAACTACAACCAGAGAGGCATATGGTGCCTCTGCTCAAACGTATTTAACAAAGGGTGGTAGCTGCTAGGGGAAGGAGGAAACGAGTAAGAAACAAGGAGCAGCAGAGAGAAATCGCTACATACTGACCCCAGCCTCCTATGCTGCCCTTTGCCTCACCAAAGGGATTGGGTGTAATGTGCGGTGCAAACAACAGGACTGGACACCAGGAAGCGGGGAGGAGAGGTGTCTAGGCTGAAGTTGAGCCTGGGAAAGGTGGGGGGAAGTGTTTTCCCCTAAGTGTTTAATTGTTTCTCAATACCCAAATTAATGAAAAGTTTATGTTAATTGGCAATACATTAAAACTGAGTGACAGTCTTCAAGTCAAGACTGTTTTGCCCATGACAGACAGGTGCTTACTGAGGAGACAAACCCCCATGGAAGTATGGGAAGTATTCTTCTGCCTTCACCCAATTCCCAGTCCCCAAATTATATTTTCCAGTAGTTAATTTAACTCATTGAGAAAGCTAGCATCTCATTTCTAGTCAGAATTTGTCTTAATGTCTAGTCAGTTGTCTCATTCTACCTTTGTCTACAATTGAAGGATAGCCTGAACATCAGGAAACGCTTTTTTACTGTAAGGGTGACTGAGCACTGGCACAGGTTGCCCAGGGAGGTTGTGAAGTCTTCATCCTTACAGAATTTTCAAAAGCCATCTGGACATGGTCCTGGGCAGCTGGCTCCAGGTAGCCCTGCTTGAGGAGGGGCGTTGGATCAGATGACCTCCAGAGGTCCCTTCTAACCTCCACCATTCTGTGATTCTGTGACGGGCATGGTATAATCGTTTCTATACGCCCAGTGACATTTGACAGAAGGATGTAATGAAGTGCAGATGAATACAGAGCTAGGGTCACCGTACTTTTATGGTGATACTGTCTGTTTGCTCAAGCTCCCTCACCTCCTGATCTGATCCTGTGCTGCAGAGAGCGCCTCCTCTACAGCGAGACGACGGTCCCGTTCTTCCTCCAGCTGCTCCTCTAAATACCTCAGATCCTGCTTTGTGCTGCTATGTAAATGTTCCGTTTCGGACAACCTGTCAGAAGATAACCAAGCATATGCTAAAAAAGGGCTAATTCATGGACTGTTCTGTTTCTGTTGTATTCACTGATGCAGTATGTGAACGGGCTCCAATTCCCTTCTACTTCACACAGAACACTTAGTTATCTTTCATTAATATATTTAAATTATTTGGAAAGCAAGAGAGAAGATAAATCTCTTGAAGCTTCTGTGTCACATCAGGAAGGAGTTCCTTGGCTCTGTCATCTATGGCCCCACCTTCTAAAAATTATTTTGAAAGGGCATGAGGAATCATGTGCTAGGTCTCAATTCCAGACAACCTCAGGCTAACAGCCTTGAGACCAGGACCATTGATATACTTAAGCAGTTACTGAGCACCCAGCCCATCAAATCAAAGATGCTAGTTTGGCTGGTGATGGTCAACTGGAATTGCTGCTGCATGTTGTCTCTTCATTTTTTGAAACTCCACCCAAAGACATAACTAACGACAGCTGTCAAGTGCACATAACAAACCGTTCCTCCACTTCCACAAGGTCCTAGTGTGGAACTGAGTTTTTCCAACACTCTGACAGAGAGTAACAGAAATAGACTCATCCGTAGCCCAAAGATCTCCATCAGGACTAACATCCCCACCCCTGTTTTCTCAGGCTTTCTTTACCTCAGCTGCAACTCCTGCAGTTCTGGTGTGTAACTGCCTCTCTGAGGCTCATTCTTTTCTTGGGGTGCTCCTGGAGCAGCATCTGTTGCAAACAACTCCTGAAAGAAAGCATGCCGTATGGCAGATAGCACTGAATGAAGAGGATAGAAAGTAGCTACAATGCTGCACAGTTAGTGAAGCCATCTGCAATAAGCTTTTCCCTCCCTTGCACCAAAAAGACCACCCTTACCATGCCCTTGTCTGCAGACTGCAGCTCCTGGAGCTGCCTCTCAAGCACCAAGCAGCGGTTCAGAACCTCGTTGTAGTGCTGATGGCTCTCACAGATGTTCCGACTGCTACCACGCAGCTGGAGGGAGAGGGCATTCTTCTCCTCAAAGACCTGAGATAGCTGAGAAGACAACACAACTGCTAAGTAAAGAACTAATACTTTTGTGAAAGCAAAATTGTTCTCTGTGTAACTGAGGGTAAGAATTCTACTGAGAACATGGGAACTGCCACACTGCACGTTACTAAGGTCCAAAGACCAGTGATAATCTCCAACACTAGCTTGTGGTTAAGGTTTCCAGAACAGGAGTCCTAAAACATCAACATGATGTACAGAGTAACATGCTTCCAAAACAAGATTTCTAAAGCGCCAAGATTGACCTAAGCCTTTCAGAAAGATCATCAATAAATTATGATTTTATATTCTTGCTTTCTCCTTGAATGCAACTGTCTTTCTGAAGATTGCTAAATTCTGAGTCTTCCATTTCAATGTGGGAATCGGACTGCTTGTGATTCTGCACTGAAATACCAAAACTTTTTCAAGATCGCAGGCAGCACTGAAGATCACAAGCATGCCTTCTGAAGGAAGGACTTCCTTCAGGACTCTAGAAAGCAGGAGGCTAGAAAGAACTCCTGACGATAGAAATGGAACTGGGAAACAACTTCACATAATCTTGCTCTCTGGTCCCTTTGTCTGGTCTCCTACTCGCTCCCCGCCCCCCCACCCTGCCTCTCTTCCCTCCATCCTTCCCCCATTGTCCCGTCCCAATCTGTCCTCTCTCTTCCCTCTCCCCTTCTCTCCTCTCTTTCTTTCTCCCCTCTCCCACTCCTCCTCTGTCCTCCTCCCTCCTCCTTTCTCCCTCTGGTCACTAAGGAAAGGGCACTAAAATTCAGTGGCAGAAAGTTGCTGATTCAGACACTCCTGTCACTGATCCTCCTCAATGTGATCTATACATGGCCTGGAATATCCCTCTGGTCCATCCAGGTCAGCAGTCCCAGTTGGGACCTCTCCCAAGCTCTTGCCCACCCTCAGCCGACTCACTGCAGGGAGAGCAGAGTGAGAAATGGAGAAGGCCTTAATGCTGTGCAAGTACTGCTCAGCAATAGCTAACGGTGTGTTAGCAACACTGCTTTAGTCACAAATCTATAACAGCACCCTAGGGGCTGCTGTGAAGAAAATTAACTCCATCCCAGCCAGCTTCAGTACACAGAGCTTTTAACATCACCACCCACAGTATTCACATTTGGCAACTGAGGACCCATGAACTAGACAAATGAACTGCTACATACTCAAAAATTGGCCGGACCGCTGGACTCAAAGGCAATGATCAATGGCTTGACAGCCAGCAATGAGGAGAATACTCCTGGGGCCAACCTGGGGCACGTATTGCTCAACGTTGACAGCAATACAAGTTTATGTTGTAGAGTATAGCATCAGCAAATTTGCAGCCAATATTGAATTTTGGGGAGTAGCTGACATGACAAAGACCAAAACTTCGATCTGGAGGGACCTTGAGAAACTTGAGGATTGGGCCAGCAGAAATCTCAAGTTCAATAAGGAGAAGTGTAAACTTCTGCACCTGAGACAAAACCCATGCATCAGTATAGGATGGAAAGAGACTGCCAAGGTAACAGCTCTGCTGTAAAGGACCAGGGAGTTACAGCAGCTGCCCAGCTGCATACAAGCCAAGAGTGCATCCTCATTGTGAACAAGGCAAACTGTCTACTGGGCTACGTCAGGAGAAGCAAGGCCAGTGGACTGAGGGAAGTTATTACCTGCTCTGCTTGGTACCAATAAGACTGGTACCTGGAATACTGGGACAGGTTTTAGGTCACTCATTTTCAGCTGGGGAGGTCCCAGTTGACTGGAGGTTAGCAAATGTGATGCCAATCTACAAGAAGGGCCGGAGGGAGGATCCGGGGAACTACAGGCCTGTCAGTCTGACCTCGGTGCCAGGGAAGGTTATGGAGCAGATCGTCTTGAGTGCCATCACGCAGCACGTACAGGACAACCAGGTGATCAGGCCCAGTCAGCATGGGTTTAATGAAAGGCAGGTCCTGCTTGACTGACCTGATCTCCTTCTATGACAAGGTGACCTGCTTAGTAGATGCGGGAAAGGCTGTGGATGTTATCTACCTAGACTTTAGTAAAGCCTTTGACACTGTTTCCCACAGCATTCCCCTGGAGAAACTGGCTGCTCATGGCTTGGCTGGGTGTACTGTTCACTGGGTAAAAAGCTGGCTGGATGGCCAGGCCCAAAGAGTTGTGGTGAATGGAGTTAAATCCAGTGGTGGCCAATCACAAGCGGTGTTCCCTAGGGCTCAGTTTTGGGGCCAATTCTCTTAAATATCTTTATCAATGATCTGGACAAGGGAATCAAATGGAACCTCAGTAAGTCTGAAGACGACACCAAGTTCACTGTGAGTGTTGATCTGCTTGAGGGTAGAAAGGCACTACAGAGGGATCTGGACAGGCTGGATCGATGGGCCGAGGCCAACTGTATGAGATTCAACAAGGCTCAGTGCCAGGTCCTGCACTTGGGTCACAACAACCCCACGCAACGCTACAGGCTTGGGGAGGAGTGGCTGGAAAGCTGCCCGGTGGAAAAGGACCTGGGGATGTTCATCAACAGCCAGCTGAATATGAGCCGACAGTGTGCCCAGGTGGCCAAGGAGGCCAACAGCATCCTGGTTTGTATCAGAAATGGTGTGGTCAGCAGGAGTAGGGAAGGGATCCTTCCCCTGTACTCAGCACTGGTGAGGCCGCACCTCGAGTACTGTGTTCAGTTTTGGGCCCCTCACTCCAAGAAGGACATGGAGGTGCTGGAGCATGTCCAGAGAAGGGCAACGAAGCTGGGGAAGGTCTGGAGCACAAGTGCTGTGAGGAGCGGCTGAGGGACCTGGGGTTGTTCAGCCTGGAGAGGAGGAGGCTGAGGGGAGACCTCATCGCCCTCTACAACTACCTGAAAGGAGGGTGTAGCGAGGTGGGGGTCGGTCTCTTCTGCCAAGTAACAAGCAATAGGACAAGAGGAAACAGCCTCAAGTTGCACCAGGGGAGGTTTAGGTTGGATATTAGGAAAAATTTCTCACGGAAAGGGTTGTCAAGCATTGGAACAGGCTGGCCAGGGAAGTGGTTAAGTCACCAACCCTGGAGGTATTTAAAAGACATGTAGTCGTGGCACTTAGGGACATGACTTAGCAGTGGACTTGGCAGTGTTAGGTTAACAGTTGGACTCAGTAATCTTAAGGGTCTTTTCCAACATAAATGATTCTAAAATGGATAGAGAAATGGGAAGGAGTCCAGGAAAAGGCTGCTGAGGTCGTCAAGGGATTGGAGCACATGATGCATGTGAGAGGTCGGCTGCTTTAGCCTGCTAAAGAGGAGGCTAAAGGGTCATTTTACAATAGCTTACAATTAAATTAAAGGGAGTCATAAGGTAGACAGAGACAAACTCTTTTTGATAGTGGCAGAAAATATAATAAGGGGCCACAACCACAGACTGTGGCTTGGAAGAGTCAGATTAGACATGAAAAACATTTGCATTAAAAGTGTAGAGCAGAGCAGCATTGGACAAAGGCCCAGAGAAGTTCTGGAATCTCTATTCTTTCACCACTCAGGTAGGCAAAGTCATGGCTGACCTGATCTAACGTTGGTGACAGTGCTGCTTTGAGCAGCAGAAGGATGTACCAGATCATCTCCAGAAGTCTCTTCTAACTAATATTTCTGATTTTGCGTTATTTCACTAAACGTCCACAAGAACAGAAAGATTCATTCCTGCTCCCTGAGCCCTATTCAAGCCTACCCTCTTCCCCACATTCCTCATTCCAGACTCTGCAAGCAAGCATAAGATATAATCAGTACCTTGCTGTTTAACTGCTGAATTCTGAGCTCTTTTTGGTGCAGTTCTTTCAGGCTGTCACTTAGCTGGGCCTGGAGATGTTTTGTCTCTGTTTCTAGGCTTGAAAAGTCCCCTCTCAGAACTTCTGAAGAAATCTGCCAGGGAAAGAACAATGAAAAATATACTGCACACATGACAACCCACTCTCATATTAGTCCTCTCTGTTTAGTATTCCAAGGTCAAAGCCCAACATTATTCCTAGGCCTGGAACTTGATCTGCTCAAGCAAAACAGCAAATGGGGAATGAACAGAAATATCCTAAAAGCCACCTGAAAATCCAAACAATTAGGAAACATCACTGAACTTGCACATACGATGGGTCCTCCTCAAAAGTTGTCTTAAAGCTGTCTGGAATACAGGAAGAGGAAAAAAGTGTATGAATGAGAACAAGAAAAACAAACAAAAAACCAAAGCAATTTCCACACTGCTCTCATTCAACGCAGACTAAAAGGTTAGCACTGAAGCATTCTCCTGGAAAGCATCACATGCATATTGTTCTAGCTTTTTCTTTGCATATATGCACGTGTGTGTCAAAGGGATAAGGGGAAACTTCCTCCCTCCTCCACTGACATAAAAGCTTCTCACTGGAACATTACAGATGTGGGCAGGAGAGTTCTTTCCTTGCTCATAATGTAATGGTGTTGTACATGCAGCAGGCAAGCGTCCTTCCCTAGACCAAGCAAAATACTCAACATATTCTACTCCACTTTTAGGACTGTGATACAGGGGAAAGAAGGCAGAAAGGGCAGTGTTCAATCCTCAGCCTCTCTGGGCTTGAGTCAGGACAATCCCTGTCATGGTAAAAACAGCAATAAATATTCAGTAAGAAACTTGACAATTAGAATGTGACATTAAAAGAAGAACCAAAGCAGAAGATCTTCGATTCAAACACAGTGCAAGAGGCAATTCTAAAATAGCCAGAAAGAAAGACCTGAGAAGTTCCATACTGCTTAGAAGGACCTAAGGTGCCTAGGAGCCCCTGTCTCTTTCACTCTCTTTCTTGAAACGTCAGGAACCATGAACTAAGGAAAGAGCACATATGGGTATGCCAGAGTTTTCTATAGGTTTTCAGTGATCCAAGTTGCATTGTTGGTGTAGTCCTTGGAGGCCACACAACAAAATCCAATACTGCAGTCTGTACAAGCTGAATACAAGCAACACATGCTACTTTGGCTGAATTTCAAGCCCCACATTTCCATGCAATAAAGAATCTGTGTATTTCCACCCACCTTTGTTTGGTACTGTTCCTCTACGATTTGAGGCTTGCTGAGGGGCAATCTCATTTCTTGCACGATCCTTTGTAAATGGCTCAGTTGCTTGTCTTTTTCTGCTATGACCATCAGGTACTGCTCCTTTATGCTGCTGTTCTGCTTTTCCCAGGTAGTTTTCTCTTGTCTGCCCAGTACGACACAAAGGAAATTACCAGGAAGTTACCAGTATCACTTATGATATCCAGGTATCCAGCTCAGAATGAGCTGAGGATGATTCTATTTTCTATCATTACCTCATGCCAGAAAAGAAGTTTTACAAATAAACTGGAACAAAACAACCCACTTAAGTACAGGAACTTTAAAAGCAGGTTTAAGGAAGTATTCCATATTTGGCTCAACGCTGCAGATTGTTCAGTGCTCACACTTTTGGTATTCCTGGACATTGTTTTGATCTTGCTGTACAGAGAGTTTTGACAATCCACATGTCATCTTAACATTATCACTGCCTCAGTCAAATATGCACCAGAACCATAGCATTGATCCTAACATGCAAACTTGAGGCCTTAGCTTCATTTACACTGTAGAAGCTAGACAGGAAATAAATCTCGTTTTCTTTTATCAGGAGATAAATAAAATTTGTAAGCTGCTTCAAACTTTACGAGATCTGAAGTGTTCATTTGAGGGTCAGATTGGGGGAAGGAGCACTACAAGTTTTTATATCACTTTGGACAAAGATAAGCCATACATCTTCCCACAAAAAAACTCCACCTCTTTCATTCCAGGTTCAATCCTTCTTAGATGGATCTCTGAACTACTTGAAAGGATTTTTTCCCCATTTTTAGAACAGAACACATTTGTGTGACTAGTTTTATTCCAGCTGGAGATGACAATTTACTAGACCTGAATTATAGACTTTTTAAAAAATAGAAGACATAAAGCAAGTGAAACAAAGGATTAGACAGTCATACAAAATGAGTATTTTCTAAACAACGGTATCAGTGGGATAATAAAGGGTGTTCATCACCAGCTTGCAATGGAGAGTTCTGTAATTAAATACATAAGCTCCAATACAAGAAACAGCCTAAGTTTCCACTCAAACAGATGATATTGGCCACCACTGGATGAAGGAAATAAAAATTACAAGGTCATTGATCTATCTCACACAGGTATTTCCTTCCAATATATTGGGCTGTAATCCTTCACCCTAAGTCTGAGGTAAAAGCTGAACCAGGGGAACATGTGCCTACTCCTGAACAGGGCAAAGTGATTTAGTGACAGCCGACACAGGTAAGCCTGAGGTTCTAGGTGCTTTCTTTGCCTTCTGCCCACAGTTGCTCTTTGAACGAAAGAAACGGCGCATTTGCATCTCTAAGACAGTGAGAAGACAGACAATCCTCACCTAAGCTGCTGGAGCTCCTGCTGGTAGGAAACGCATTCTTGCTTCAGCTGTTCTTGGAGATGGTGCTGTTTATCTGCATCTTGCTGATATTCCTGCAGTTGTGCTTTTAAACAGGAATTTTCAGCTGATTCTACCCCAACTAGTATGTATTGCTGCTGCAGATTCTTCAGCTCTCTTACCTTTAATTAAAGGGAAATATCAATGTGTGTGGTAACTGAGCAAGCAGCTAGGTTTATTACTTTTAAGTGTTTAAGAGCATTTCCTCACTGTGGCATCTGGAGGAAAAAAAGTCACATTCAGATGACAGAGAAACTAGAAACTGAATCAGTGATTACAGCAGCCTACTAAAAACTGCTCAGACAAAAACCCCTCAGAGAATTCTATTGTTAATGAGAGTATTGAGTTTTGAGACCTTCCGTGAAGATCTGACATACATTAACAAAAAAACCTTGGACCATGATATTAATTCCCTTAATCAGAGGAAGACAAAGTGAGACAGAAGGAGCTGGTTAAGAATAACTCCCAAAGTTGGTATTTACTGTAAACCCAGGAACTGAGGAACTAAAATCCTTTTGACAGTCTACTCAGACTGTAATTAGAAATAAGTTGTCATTACACATACGTCACTGCAATCAGTTTTCGAAGACAAGAAGACATGGCTGACTCTGGGGACAGGGAAGTACTTAATGAGTCAGGAGATCCTTCTACTAAGGATCTATCTTAGTATTAGCAGCGTTACACAGATATGCAAGTTCAACAAAACAGCAGTAGAGGAGACAAATCTACAAATAACTGATATATAAAATGGACAAGAAGGAAGATGTGTTTAAGACAGTATCACAAAGTCTGTTGTGACTTAACAGAAGGGAAAACTAAGACAGACTAAGTGATGGTGGAAAATGATTGTAAAAGTCTGTTATCTGGCCAGCAACTAGAACTCTGAAACTTGCTGAGCCGCATTGTGCCAGAGACTATACAAACACAAACACATTAAGTATGCAAGCAAGGATGACAAAATGAAGCTGCAATGCCTTGTACCTCTCTTGACAATCAGCTGCCAGGAGGAGAAACAGACCCAAGTCTTTGCTCTAGTGTCTTCTAGAAATCTAAGACAAATCAAATGCACAAGCTTCCACGGATGTGGACTAAGCAGGTTAACAGGGAACCCATATCTTATTTCTATGATTCCATATTTTAAATCAAGATAACAAGAGAAACCACCCTGCAAAGTTAACAATGAAATCACAGCTTTCATATGTCAAAGAAGATAGCATAGATGGCACATACTAAATCCATGGGATCTGATGGAGCGTGGCCACATGTGCTGAAGTCACTGGGAGGCAACTCAATTACCTTTGAAAGGTCACGGTGACTGGGAGAGGTTCCTGAAGACTGGAAGAAAGCAAATGTCATCCCTACCTACAAGAAGGGCAAGAAGGAGGAACTGGGGAACTGCAGGCTGGTCAGCCTCATCTCCATCCCTGGAAAGGTGATGGAGCAACTAATTCTGGAAACCACTTCCAGATACATGAAAAAGCAGGCTGCCCAGAGAAGTTGTGGAATATCCACCAATGGCGATATTCAAAATCTGACTGGACACTGTCTTGGGCAACCTATTCCAGCTGACCTTGTTTGAGCAGGGGGTTTGGACTAGAAGATCTCCAGAAGTCCCTTCCAACCTCAGCTACTCTGTGATTCTGTGAAGACAATGATCTATGTTTCACATTGCAAATACCAGATCTATGTGTGCTGAATTTTAAGATCTGAAATCTCCTAATGGGGCTTTAAGTAAGAGCAAGAAGAGAGAACAAGGACTTACTACTCTGTCTCTGTCATTCTGCAAGGAGGACAGTGCCTTCTTAAGACTCTGGACTTCTGAAGGAGTGGTGGAAGTGCTCCCTTCTGCTTGTTGCTTCACTTCTTCAATCTTACGTGTTTTGCCCAATTCATTCAGCAGACGGTCTCGCTCATTCTGCAGGCTTGCCATAGCCTTGGAGAAAGATTTAACTTGGTTGGAAGAGCCTTCCAGTTCCGAAGACAAACGGAGAAGCTCATCATCTTTGGCTCTGAGCTTCTGATTAAGTTTCTCAATCTGGGCCAAGAGACCTCTTTCATCAGTGGCTTTCTGCAGTTCTGTTAGCTCAGACCTCACTGTATCTCGGTCCCTGGCAG